>JAVQJL010040019.1:0-21794 GCA_036024295.1 Nannoperca obscura
CGGGTGGGACGTGTCCCCCCCAATATTGGAAAAAGGTGCATTAGGTGCATCACCGATTATACCACCGGTGAGAGATGTGCCCCCCCCAATGTCAAACTCACTCCTACGCCCTTGATTACAGCAATAAAATACAAACATACCTGCAGCCGGATTGCTAAAGCTAGAAATGTCTGCTTTTCTATTTCAGCTATTTTTAGTGTGTGTTGTAGTTATTTGGCTGTTTGGGGTCCTTCAGGGCTCAAGGTGCCTATCGGTCAAAACAATCTAAACAACAATTTTATGATTGATTTGTCATGCAGTTATATAAGAGGCTGATATAAAGTACACACAGTGTGTCCTGGAAGACCTGAGAAAGCGATTGTATTGGAAAAAATAATGACTCTTTTGTTGTGAAAGGAAAAACAATATCAGCGTCTTTCGTTTTAGCTCATTTTGCTAATGATGCCTTCATCATTAAGAGTTTTCAAATGACCAGAAAGACACCAGCAGTGTGCCTCAAAGTATTAGAAACTTCTCTATAAATATGATTTTGCTTGGACGAAAGAAATGCAAAGAAAAGATATTTCACTTCACATGCCTCCTTTTATATTTTGGGAATGTGTATGTCATTATGAATTATAGTAAATGACTACAATATAGCCACTGCAGGAGCAGAGAATTACAATGAAACATAATGTCATTAGGGCCGTTCTCCAAGTTTTAGGTGGACTTAACTGTCGGCTGAAATTACTTTTCTAATGAACTGAATTTGAATAATGTATTCGCAGACAGATTTGGAACGCTGATATGGTGATGATTAGGATATATGACTAAAGACCAGATGTGGCAAACCACCTCTGTGTGATGCATGACACATTCACATGATTAATGGTGACTTGTGACGTTTGCGCTAGGTTACTCAAAAAGCGACATGTCGTCTTTGAGACAGCTCCTCTTACGGAGATAAACCACAGGCTCAAGTATTCTGTGAGAGCATGTGAGATGAAGATTTTTATCCAGCTCATACATTCTCCTCAGCACTGGGAGCTGGCAAAGACAAATTTAAGGCATATGGTGCTCTAAATTTGTGCTTACCGACTAACAATTGTGGGGTTTTCTAAGCACGCAGATTCCTCATTCAAGAAACATTAGCATACATATGTATGGGGTCTGTTTTAATACTGTACAACGTATGCATGTGTTGAATTAATAGAAATGCAGGGCCGAGTCAGTGATGTACAATTTATGAGTCCAAAGCGAACAGGCCTGGAACAAAATGATCGAATGCAGCTTTTTTTTTCTCAACTGAAGCTTTTAAAAGACCCCAAAACCTTCACCTCTATTTAGGCCTGAACGCACCTCAGTGGAAAAGGCTGCATCTCCGCTCAATATCTAAGATGCTCCAGTTGCTTAATCAGCTGTGAGAGAATAGCAAGATATGGTCAGCACACAAATCAGGGTTCTTTCATTGCTGATAATGTCCTTGAGGACTTTGTGGCGACTATAGACAGCAGGACATTAACCCAGCCTCGCTCAGCCACCTGCAAGGAGACGCTCCATATGCGCTTTTTAGTTCCTGTAATCTTCAGATGTGGATCACACTTCTAACAACCAATTAACAAAGGGCCTTACTCTTGAACATAGTGTTACGTTGTATTTTCAGCTTTCAAGAGAGTGCATACACACACACACACACACACACAATGGAGATCAATATGGTTTGGCAGTCAATGGATTACGTGTTTAATAATGGAGGATTTGTTTGTGTTACAGAGACACCTAATGGTCTGGATCTCCGTGGGGTTTCAGCAGTTTGTGCAGAAAGAAAAGACTTCCACACTGAAATCTTAGAGAGTTTACACGTAGTTCACAATTGTGTCCACATCTGTGGCTAAACAGACACTCAGACTGAGCGAGTGTTTTGTGTGACTGTAGCTCATTTATGCTTTTTACTCTACAAACAAAGCAGATGTGTGTAGATTGGGCTTTAAGATTCTGATTTAATTAGCTTTGACTCTTGGGGCTGCCTCTAAGGTAGTTGCTCCTACACGCCGCAAAACTCATTATGGATGAATTAATGAAGTGGGACGTACACTTGGCATCATCCATGTGGCATGCACTGATGCATTATGTATTATTATTTTTTTTTTAGAGCATGAGCAAATCAAGTTTGTTTGTCGGGTGTATATCAGGGACACCTACGGAGAGGCATATTGATTCTAAAGTCTAAATCACATCATATAACGCTTGAGCGTTGTGTACTTTCACACCCAACACACATTTTCTTTTCTTCTCCGTATCCCAGATCATTTGTATAAGATGTGTGTGTGCTGAACACTTTTGACACTGACTAGTTTTGATTTGCACACCAACATTAGCTCAACCACCACTCCACATCTTTCTAGCGTCTGTACGACATAAAATAATGTTCAACTTCAGATTCCATTTATTCAGCTGAGGGAGGTTCTTTACAGTCTCCTTTGAATAGATGTAGTTTCAACATGAAAGAATGAAAGGACTTTAGATATTCTGAAGTCTGAGGGGGACACACTCTAGCACATTTTATTTGTAAAGACTGGAAATATCATAACATGCATTCTTTATATGAAATTTCAGCTTGTTAAAGGAGCAGGTGTTCTGTTGTTTGTTTGGACTCCCATATGTAAAGTGAAAGGAGTGGCTTGTGGTGACAAACCCAAGGAGATTTGAACATCTTTCAGCTTGTTGCTTTTGTTTACAGCCATGAAATGTATTGTTTTACTTCCATCTCAGAGCTTTCATCAACCACAAGAACAAAAAGTTCTGATAAAGCCTCTGTACTAGGACTAATTGTTTGCTTTAACAGCTTTATACAGTAAGCTGATAGATAACACGTCAGTGTTGTGTTTGCAGCTTGTTCCACTGACCCCAAACCAGCAATATAAATTCTTGCTGCTTTAAATTTCAAGCAAAAGACATAAAAGTCTGATTACCCCACTGTGCACTATCTACCTAACACCTAACAGCAGACAGTAAGGTGAGCATAGCATTTAGCAGCTAAAGAGATATTGGCCTTTGGAGCTTAGTGAATATTGGACTTACATTTGTCAGGTGGCCAGAAACACAAATCCAAAATGTTGCTAATGTTGCTCCATATCCATTGGAAGTGTTTCTTTGCTTGCAACATTAAGGCGATCAAATGTAAACATTGTGTTTACATGTTAATCTGCTGCCCCCACATGGACAAAAATATATAAATAAAACAAAAGAAATACATTTTATTTAAATCCCTTTTATAAAATACAGAATAAAGGAAAGAAATAGTACACAAATACATGTGTTTGTAGCATAGTTAACAGCATGCAATGTGTAGTGTGTATGAGGCCTGTGCACATGACACGAGCTCTAGTGTAGGTGATAAACTCCACCTCAGCATCATAAATATCCTTGGCTTGTTTATTGCATCTTATCGCGCAGCGTGGTCGACAATGCATCATTAATTTAAGAACCTTTCTAATGAATGTGAAATGAAAGACTCTCAAGCAAGCAATTTCTGTACACTTATAAAACGGGGAGAGACTGTAGTGGCTGTATTTTCAGAGTCCTTACCTGAGTGCTTGGGAAACTAGTGAGCTCTTCCGTCCCGCTTTGCTAGCCTCTCATCTTTCACCCATGACAGAAATTACATGATTCAATGGTCCTGTGGAAGAACTGATAGACAGCCAACTCTAAAATATTAATAAACACGCAGTTTTATATAGCAGCTTTACAAATACAGCTTTAACCTTGTCTGTTGCACCCCCTTTCTGCTGCAGAGGTTATGACTACATTGACATCTGCAATTTCATTCCCACCTCCCACCTCCCACCCCACCAAAAGACATACGTGAATACAGTTCAAAATGAGATTCAAACACAGCTAGTTCTTGTCCTTGTCACTTCTGATCTCATCGATACAGGCAGAGCATGAAAGCAAATACAAAAACGGTTAATGATTTTCAGTGCGGCACATGACCTTCCAACTACACCGGTGCGTGTCTGCAAGGAGACGCTTCACCGGGCGGAACACATAGAGGATCTCAGGAAAATGCTCCCGTGAAGAGCTTGTTTACTTCATCACTCAATGCACTATGACAAAAATGGCGTGCATGTTCGTGTGTGCGCGGACGAATGCAGGAAGAGGTTAATCGATTAATGCCATTTGTGTCAATACTAGATAATGACTTTTCTGCAGAAAGGAAAAAATGCAGAAGTGACCCTTTATTTCACCATATTTTCTCAAATAACAATATTATGCTGAATTTCAAATAGCAGCTTGTTCAGATCAATGAATGATGTGCAGCCAGAGTTTCACTGTCCTCTCTTCCAGCACATCAAATGACAAATTTACTCTGAATATTGTTATGGCTCTTTTCATAATGTATTGACCTTTCAATGTGATGGATGCTCTTAACTACCGTAATAAGACTTTAACACTGTGTGGGAGGTGAGACAGAGCTTTTTTGTTACTTGAGGTAAAAGCAGTTCAGATGAGAGACGGACGTAGCACTTTAAGTTACTGTGAATTATTGATTCATCTCATAAAGGGTCTTCCTCTGTTTTACCTTTTCAACACAAACTGTTATTTCGTATAACATGAATCAAGGATATTTACAGTAGTTCTACATTATTTAATATATTGTGATCGTTTCTGCCATAAGAGATAGAGGGAAAGAAGTGATTAGTGAGTGTATGTTGCAATTGAATTATTGCTTTAATTAATGGACAGTGGAAGTGGAAGGTCATTAACTCACTGCATGCATCAGTTTGTAAAACAGGAGATTGACTGTACTTAAAGCAACCACATAACCTATTTGAAGGCAATGCCATCTAGTGGAAGTTACGTGCAAGTACAAAATCTGTGCCTTGTATGTAGAAGCTCTTTAATCATATATACTTTCTTAAAATGATGCAGCATGCATGAAAATAAATACAAATATAAAGATGCAGCTGAAAGCTCCAAAACATTTACAGAATGTAGAATTTTATTTTGTCAAACCACATGAAAATAAGATCATGAATTAGACTAAACTACTTGTACATAGTCAGTCTGGGCACAGATGCCCTGTATTTGTGTTTGCCTGGCTGGATTTTCCATCCTAATGCATGCTTGGATAGACTCAAACCATCTCAGCTCAATAAAAAAAGAAAAAAAAGGAACAGGGAACCTTTAAAATACATGTAAGAATAACACATGCAATCATGAAGAAAAGCATGTTTGTGTGCTCAGGTGTGCCTGGTCTCTTTGTGATCATGGGTTTGTGCAAATGCTATTTTAAATGTGTAACATCAGGAGCTTGGATGTAACATGAGTCCAGTCAGATACATTGTTTTGTATTATGGGTTTACGGCCACTAGGTGGAGCGCATCCCCCTCTCTTTTCCCTCTGATTCAGCCTGTAGAATGACCTGGTTTGCTTTAAGAATATACTTCATTTTCTAACCAATGCTTTAATTAAAAGGCCCTGCACACCTTCACAGGTGCTTTCAATTATCATGGCTGATTAGACCTCAGGTCAAAGTTGTGGAGAGATTTGCTGCACAATGTCACCAATCTCTATACATTATGAATAATGATGAAGTGTAGTTTGTAAAAACTCCAACAAAACTGGACTGTGAAGAGGTCTAATGATGCAAAACAAGGAAAACCACGTGTGTGGCAGTACCCGGGCGTTTAAGGCTACAGACTTAATCTAATGCTTATGTTTAATGCTGCACAAACCCATTGTGTTTTCACTTTGTTTCTTTTATGTCACTTCTGAACAACTACGCTTGTTGAGAACATGTTTGATTTAATGAGCACACATATAGTGACAAGTGAAGCGCCACTGCATCTATTGCACTACCACTTAGAGTCACAATATCTATTTCTTCAGATGTATTTGACAGTTCACAAGACCATACTGACAAGAGCGTCAAGCACACGTGCTGTCTGTTCATATATAAGTATATAAGCTTGATGCACAATGTGGATGATGATGAAACAAAATAATTGGCTAGCACAGCCAAGTATTGCTTATACAAGTCATTTTTGGGGAAATAAATAGATCATTGTATTCAATATACAGTTTATTGATGTACATTTCAATGCAGTTCAGTGCGCCTTATTTTTAGCTTCTTTGAATGATTCCCTTGTCATCAATTTGAATGGGCTTTATAAAAAAAGAGTGAAATAAATTGCCATAAATGATCAGAGATTTAATGAATGAATCCTAATCAGGGAGCGAGCACAGTGGAAGGGTACAGCATGTCGGTCTCAATAAGATGGTTCTGATCTGAGAGAGGAACAAACATAGTTTGCATAATAGGCTATATTTTAAAAACCATCAGCGTTGAGCTTATTAAATCTGACATTTAAAATCTGCCTGAAAATGCAAATGAGGTGACTAAGTGGTTCCATGCCACACATTCACATTACCAATCATAAAGTACATTTGCAAAGAAAAGACAAATTGGACAGTCAGCAGATCTGCTGGAATTAATTTTCATGGCACTGTCAATCTCTGGTTAGAGTATAACACAATTTATTTCAAATAATTCAGTACTGGTTTTTAAATACCACATAATTTAAGACTGTTGTGTTATATGTTGTGTACAACGTCCTACACAAATGTAACTTTGTATGCATTTTAATGTTAATAAAAAAAAATTCACAATTAATAAATAATAATTAGAATAGTATGAAAAATATGCTTAGCTCACTTTCTTAATGAGAGTTAGATGAGAAGATCAATCCCACTCTCATATCTGTCAGTTAAAAATAAAATAAAAGAGCCAGGCAATGATTAGCTTAGCTTAGCTTAGCTTAGCATAAAGAGTGGTTCCATAGTGTAGTGGTCATCACGTCTGCTTTACACGCAGAAGGTCCTGGGTTCAATCCCCAGTGGAATCAGATCTCAATGTCAACAAGAAAAAACATTATGCTCTTATTTGGAAGTCGCTTTGGATAAAAGCGTCTGCTAAATGTAATGTAAAGACAGCATGTCCAAAGGTAAAAAGTTACCATTATATGTAGTTTGTCTAATTTAAAAACTGAAGTTAAAAGATGACCGGATGCAGTGCACTTCTCATCACAGTGACGTTGCCAGGCAACCAGTGGAGACTCCAGGAAATAACTGCTTAAATAACTTGCTATATTAATACATTTCCATGGGAGCTGTAGTTTTTTGTTTGCAAAGTAATTTAGCTAAAATCATTAAGGTTTCAATAGCAAGTGCTGTACTGGATGCTGATTTATCCCCAGAAAGTAAACCCCAGGCACACGCTTTAGTATTTCCTAGAACGACCAATGAAAGAAATGAGAGATTGCACTGAGTTACAGAAGCTAGTGGAACAGCTAGCCTGGACGTGATATCAGCACTTCCACTCTCTATAAGCTTATTTCCCAGAACGTTGAACTACTCCCATAATGTAATCAGAAACTTCTTCAACTCCAGCTGGATCAAATTCTATGAAACTGGCCCGTTTTATAATTTACCATTTATCTGCGTGGCCTGCTACATGTACATGTACATTTTTTTTGTAACACATTAGTCAGTCTGAAATTGCCAGTGATATGAAAATCAGCTGTGGCTTTTGAAATGCAGACTGAGTTAAGTAGGTTGTGTGTGTGTGTGTGTGTGTGTGTGTGTGTGTGTGGTCTCCTTAGAGATAAAGGGGAAAGCACTTGTAATGGATACTTAGCCTCGAATTAGTTATTGGCTGTTTGTTATTCTCTGTTGAGAGAACCAATTTGAGGGTTACAGAGCAATTAGCTATTTATGCACAGTGAATAAGTGTGGAGACACCTAAGTGGGACCATCCAAAGAGTCAAAAGCCTCACATATACCTCTCTAATACTAAACATTTCCTTTTGTGTTCGGCTCCACAGTAAAATATCATCAGTGGATTAAAAGCAGTTTAGTGTGGAGAGAGTTTCATATCACATAACTAATACAGAATATTACCCCTCCACTTAAAGAGCTACCATTAAATCTATAGCCAGGTTATGATATGGCGCCATGGGGGGAAATGGTCTGATTAAAGTTCCCATAAAGTATCGGATTGAGTGTCATGATGAATATTCATAAATTGCTTTAATGAAGACCTCACATTGATTAAGCCTTTTCTAATGGGCTGTATCATAGTGAACGCCAGAATATAATTGGATTACGGTGACTTTGGGAAGTACTTTGAGACAGTGCCCACATTGGAAATGAAGATGTGCAGCCCGCTAACGGCATAATTGACAAGGATGAAGATGGATGGATCCGGGCGACTCCCAAGCTCTTCCTGCCCAAAGCAGAGGAGCCTACAGCTGTGCCCCGTGCACACCAAGGCAAGATTTAATTAAATCAAAGGCCTGTTTTTAGAAAAGCCTGTTCCTGACTAGAATCAATCGTTTCCTGGAATCGTTTTGTTTCAGAGTACAAGGAACTCGCCCCATTTTTAGATGCAATTCAAAGGCAATCTCTTCTAAATTACTAATTAGGGCCTGTATTCATCAAACTGCTCAAAGTGACATTTGGGTGGAAGATAAACTAAAAAGAGGTCACATTTACTCCTATTTGTAAACATTACAATAAAACCCAATTGATGAGATGTCTTACAACTTAAGCATGCAGTAAGGCTACTGTTTGCATTTGGCAGGATGTTACTTGACACTAAATATCTCATCTACCATTCTCCATTTCACCCAATGTCCTTTTATTTCACCCCTTTTTTATATTATCTGTACATACAATAGTTGCTATGTTCACATTGTAATAGCTGCTGAACTTATTAAGCCTTTCACACAAAATTAACAACCCCCCCCCCCCCTCAAATTAGATATTATTTACAGAAAAACACATCATTCAGTAAAATGTAAGGTTTAAAAAGAACTGGCACATGTAGGGTAACATCCTTGCCTCTGACTTGCTATCCGTGCTCAGAGCATCCATGTGATTAAGGAGTAAGTCACTTAATAAATGTGTCTCATTGCTCACATTTAGTGAAAAACACAGTGTCGACTGTGCAATCTTCTGATGTTGTTGCAATCTGTGTTTATAATAAAACGTGTAACATTTTATCCATAAATTCTTCAAGCGGCTTCCTATTCAAATCAATACCTGCAGTAAGCCAATGCATTCATTACTTCGTTTGTATTCCCGGCCAGCAGAGCATTAGTTAATGTCAAAAATCATCCCTGTTCACATTTCAAAAACGTCTAGGCTAAGCTCATTATAATCTAAGAGCCCCTCCGTGTATTCCTGGACGTCTACATATATAAAGCACACCATTGGACCAAATTATGCAAATCCTATTCTTTCTTAATCAAGTCTACATCCCATTGAAGTTGGAAAGCCTGCATTAGTCCTTTACTGGTGCGTTTACACCGGCTGGCTGGCCGTCAAGAAGCATCAGTGTAAGGCAATGTATGCCGTTGTCATACATAAACAGCCTTATGCAATGCTTCTCGCCTGGACTGGGGACATTGATTGTTATTTTATCACTGGGAGAGGCAGGAACACAGCTGTAACATGTGGTCGCAGAATAGTGCACTAATGAAAGAGGTGATAGGCAAGCTGCAGAAGCAAAGCTGACGTCTCCTGGGTCTGATTAGACTGTGGGCTTAATAAGCTTTTTGGCAGATCCACAGAAATGTTCCCGGTGTTTGTCTTTGAGTAGATAAATGCTTGATTCACGTGTAGATTTCATCTTAATACTTTAGCAAAAAAAACACTTAAGGCTTTTTTAAGTTCTTACTGGCTCGGAGATCTAAGGTGAGTCTGTGAATGCACATATTTGAGTCCCTTTTCCTGTCTCTTCCTGATGTATTACACACAGTTTACACACATTTAAAAAAAATGCACACATATGCACCTGACGTCACCCTCCTTGTGCAATCAGTTACATAAAATCTTGGCTTGAACGAGATCTCTTTGCATGTCATTATGTGCTCCTCCCTTTCTAAGTGTTTGCTGAATTACAGTAAGCCTATACACTCAGAGTCTTAACTAAGCTTTGGTAAACTGCAGCAGTGGAGACTTTTCTCATCTTGTACTGAATGGGAACATTATCATCAATGTCAGTAATCATGTGGTTGAACCTTTTGACCAGGAAACATGTGTAAACATGAATTTTATGGGTGAAACCGGTACTTATGAACACTTTGTGCACTTTCCCACAGGAGGCTGTAAGCATATAAAGGAGGATGAGCAGCTTTGTTTTTAATGATCAGTCCCTGTGTTAACCTGGTAGATGTACTTTCTTTGTTGTCATAGTTCAGTTCAGTACTCTAATATACAAATATCCATTCTTTTGCCTCTGGATTCTTCATATGCAGCGGTGGAAGAATCATTCAGAACCTTCACAGAAAAGTACCGATACAACAGTGTAAAAAGGTTCTGTACTCCTGTATCCTACCTAAACAAAGTGAAATGGACTCAAAAATCAAAAGTGAAACTACTCATCCTGCAGTAAGATGTCCCCTGATACATTATATTATATATTATATTTGACATTATTAGATTGTTCGTAAGCAGCATTTTCTGTTGTAGCTGGTCTATGTCGAGCTACTTTATATAGTATATTTATATATTCTACTTTATATACAGTTATTGCAGGTGGTTCAGTCCAGTGGTTCCCTGTCTTGGGGCCCTCCAAAGGGTCACAAGATAAAAATGAGGGGTCGTGAGATGATTAATGAAGCAGGAGAGAAGAAAAAACAAAGCTCTGCTACACATTTCTGTTCATACTTTGGGCTTTTTTTGTGTTTGTTGTGAAATAATCACAATGGATAATCAAACATGTATCAATAGGAAACTATCTGGGAAGTTTAGAGAAGAAGGAACTAGGTGGAACTGCTAACAACTCAATCATTTAGACAGTTATTATATAACACATAGACACATTTTTTTGTATAAGGGATCACAAGCAAATCATCTGGGAACCACTTGTTTAGTCTTTAACAAAACATTGCATGTGTGTACTGAACCTAAAAAATAAAAAAATGTAGATGACAAGAAAATGAACCAGATGTCAAAGACAAGGAGCTGCAGTTAGCGGAGGCAGCCAGGAGATGGCAGTCATCAGAGTCACTGATACTGAAGCGCAGTCTTACTGCCTTATTGACTGTCTCATATCCATTGATTTGTTGTCCTGCAACAGACAGGTACTCTATCAAACCCATATTAAATGTTTCATGAAAACAGATTTTTTGGAAGTGTGAGCTAAGTTACTCTTGTTGTTGCTATCGACAGCAGAGTACATAATCAATCACAGCTCAGAGAAACCTTGTGCGTCATGATGCCACTTGAAAACAAATAACATATGCCAACATTTATAGCAGTAACCAGTAGTAGCAGTTACCTTTGTACAAAGCTGGATCCTCTGTCCAACTGTGTTCCTCTGTTTAGTTTGCTGTGGAGAATCCTATCATGCGCTCAGCTCATTTCCCCAAATCAACCCTGATCTGGATAATTAGGCGCTCATCCGGTGTGGCGGGAGCAAGCTCAGTCCTACGTTGCAAACTGCCACGTGTTTTAACTGCGCGGTTACTGTGCGTGACATAGACAGGGTAAAGGTGTCCTAACCGCTACTCTCATTCATCACAAGTTGCAGCAGCACAGCTGCAGAGAAAAAACATGACAAATGGGTGGGCAAACGCTGCCCGCTTGTAGTCATCCTCAGCAGGATGCCTTCGGGCCACAGAGGGTCAGAAAGCAGGAAGGTCAGAACATGGAGGTTGGCCGTTTATATCGCTCTAGCAGACAATGCCTGAAACACTTTGTATGAGTGACACCTGGCGTAGTGTAACGTTGTTAGTAGCCTCAAGCTAAAACCAAAAGTAAATTCTGTACAAGAGAGGATTCTCAGAATGGGTCAGTGTCTCTGTTGCAGATGTCAATATAAATTTAACCTCGGCTGAGAAACGCGGGGGCGCCGTAAATCTGTGAATCATATTCATGGTCGTCTTCAACACCACGCAGGCAGAAACACAAGGGGCTCGCAAGGTTGCAGCTCCTCGCTGCACAACACATTGGAGCTGTGTCAAAGCACAGACCTTGTTAAACCAGTTATTCACACAAATTACCTGACACATACACTTTATAAAAAAAAGAAGTGTGTTGCAACCTTGCTTCTATCACCACACCAGGTCTCCAGAACAGCAAAAACATCTTTGCTGCCATTAGAACAACAATAAATACGGGATAAATGCACCCTGTCACTTGCTCTTTGTTATTGTCACTTTCAGAGGAGTCATTTGAAAGCTTTTTGTCATTGATGTTTTTCAAGGGATGAAGCAGGCTTTGTTTTCATCACCGCCTCGCTATTGTAGTATTGTGATAACTTTTCCTTTTGAAGGATGTGAAAGAGCGAATGAGGCAATCAGTGTTGCTTGAAGAAGAGAGGGGGCCCTGCACAAGCAGCCATGCAATATTAATCCAATCTGCGGAGGTGGTTTGGCTTCCAGGCCGGCCCCTCCCGAGGGGACTTCTCCATTACCTCTCCCAGCTTATCTCCCATTCCTCAATACTCCATTAAAAATCCTCCTCCAACTAAACCAAAAGTTACGCTGGCTTTCTACTTTTCACTCATTCCTTTCTTCCCCTCTTGAAGCTTGAAGATTCTCTGTTGTATTATTGATCAGTGAGTCTGACGCTGCTTTAACAATGCGCCAGTAATACATCGTATTTCATCAGCATCAGACAAAAGAATCAAAGTACAGGAACGTCTCCATTATTCTCATGCTGTATAAGTGAATCTTAGAAGACGGGAAAAACAACTTGTGAAGTATGTGAAATTATTTATTTTAGGACCTAAATATAAAGTTGCATTAACTAATCTTTCAGTGAAGTGTACAAGTGATATTTATCTGTTCAAGAAACCATGAGTTTCTCTAAATTAAAGGTTTGGAACAATGTCAGAGATAATCATGAAGGACTTAGGAATTCATTACTCAGTTTAATTTCATTATATCTGATTCACTCTTTAACTCTGCGCTACACTGACTCGTGATTAAAATGGCAATTAAGCAGTTCTGTAAGAAAAATGAAAACCATCCAGTCTTGCATTTATTGCTGCTGAAAACTGTCGTAACTGTTTAAAAAATAAGTGTCAAGTTACAGTCTTAAACATTAAAGTGACAGGGATTTTTTGACAGCTGCTACCTGTCGATAGCTAATATTTTATGCTGACATTCAGTATCTTTACATTTGATCATTTTTATGCCCAAAATGATTTGCATTTATTTAGAATTCTTTTTTCTTACTGTTTGGCTTTCTGCTGTTATATTGCCCTCTGAGTATCCTGCTTTTGCTCTGTCTGTCAAAGCGCTTTGTAAACTCTGTTTTGAGAACGGTGCTACATAAATCAAGTTATTATTATTATTATTATTTGTGTCATGGTGAAAAGTATCGACCCCATAGCTTTATTTTAGGGTTCTCCAAGGAAGCCTTCAGCACACCCACAGTATAGATTTATGGTGAGTTAGATATACACCGGGACAGTGAAGAACTGTATTATTAATTTATAAAGGAAAGCAATGAAAGGTGTTGATTTTGTGATAATTGACTATTGATGTTTAAGACCTTTTACACTCTGCTATATCACTGCTACAGTTCAACCTATACAATGTCTAAAACAACTGCTGCTACTGCACTCTGCCTTTGGACAATCTTCAGGGAATACAAGGGGAAATGCAGTATCTACCGACGAAATGTCTCCAGTCTGTCTGCTCTCTCAACTAAAAAATGTTCTAATTCTCCAAACCATCCCAAAAGCATCTCCGAGCCACCTTTAGATTTAAACGGGAAAACCTGAATCTGCATTCATCATTTTCAACAGAAACTGTTTTACGCTGACGCTGATTTTAATATGTGATCGAATTCATAAGAACTTCAATTCTTGTCCAGTCCAAACGCAGAGACTGTCAAAGTTGATTGATTGAATTGAAAATAGCTCTAATCCTCTGATGGCCAAAAATGTCACCATACATTCTGGTTAATTGTGAAATTTCATTGCAGACATGTTTACAGAGTGATAGAGACAGATGATTAACTGCCATCTGGCCATACATTAATAACTCCATTTCTGTTGTGACTCGCTGAAATTAGCAACAACACGGTTGAAAAACAAAACTTCGGTTCGTATTTGTATTGTGGACTTGCAGAGGATAATTGCGCGCCCACAGGGTTCAGTCTCTGGGCGTGAAGATGTGAGACGTGGCAGGAGAAAATTAACAGCTCTTGTCCACAAGGCCTCTTTAGAGCGACTGTATCCCAATAGCACAGGAACACTCTCCAGTTGCACTATCAACAGTTTTAAATAATTAATTGCGTCTGTCACAGGATCTCACTTTTGACATTGACGCCAACCTCTGCGCGATGAGCTGCCAAGTGTTTCCATTACACGGCCTCTCGTGCTCCTCGCGCCGACAAGTCTTTCTCAAGCACTTCACTTCACAGATCAAATGGTCTAGAGCTCAATCATAGCGGAGTACAAATAAGAGCCCAACACTATTTTCCCCTGTCTGATTCCGCAGAGGGAATCATAAGCAGGAAAGGCCAGGAGGTACGACACAAGCTCTCTCAGGATGCCTGGAGACTGTCTTATGAGTTCTCTGAGGGTGTTGTGCCTCGTCGTCACCTGGACGACCGCCTCGGTGACAAACTTCGCGCTGAGCATCAGGGACTCTGGGGCTGATCCCAGTAGCAGAGGCGCTGTAAATAGCATGCTTTTTCTCCCATGTGCCCTTGTTCCAGTTCTTGCTTTAAAAAAAAAAAAATCAAAAGGTTGCAATGCAATCAACAATCCAACAAGTAGAGTGTAGAAAATAGGCACTATATGTTACACGGAAGCTCTCTGGAAGCACTATTAAAATGCAAGGATCCCTGAAGTTAACCTGTTTGCACCGCTTGCTCGTTTTTTTCCTTTAAAGTACAACAAAAATCATAAACATTCAGCTCTGAATTCGTGAACATTTCTTTGGCCTATTTTCTGCTTGCCATTATTTTCTAAGCTTGTCATGTTTTATTCATTGGGTCAGATTTTGATTTCAATAATCCTATTGTTTTGCTCCAAAAAGTCATCTGCATTGCAAATGTTGAATTGTGTTTAATTCCTGCTCATTTTTTAATTACCACTCCAGCAGTTCAATATCACAGCCTGATTAAAACATTATAGGACCTGTGTTCAGCAATAATTACAGATTGGCAGGCCGGAATGTGCAGAGTAAATTATTTTATTTGAGGAGCATAATTACATCTACAAAATGCATCACTATGAATGATTTAACAGCACCTGTCAGTTCTGGAGGGGAGGTTTAATGGGTCATTTTAACAAGCCCCACTGGACATTATATTGACTTGGAATGGGTTAGGATCCTCTGCTGATTTCTGAGGTAGACACATACTGTCGTTTTTATGCAGAAACTGATATTTTTTATGAATTACAAGCTATAGGTGCATATTTCCAGTACAGTAAAATGCGCTCGTGCCACATTTCAGAATTGGATTCGGATTTATTGCCAAGTAGGTTTTCACAAACAAGGAATTTGCTTTGGTCGCAGTCAGCTAGTCTCCATGCTGGTCTCCTGCACTGCCTTTGAATATGTAACGTGGAGACGGCCTGACAAACAGTGCGATGGCCCACTCAGATACATTGCTTTATAGCACCACCAGTGGTCATAAACTCTGCAGGGTCCCTTTAAGTATGTACCTTTAAGAGGCAAAACTATTTTATATCCTCACATATCTCTATGATTTAGGAATTGTGAGGTGACACTGAGGAAGAGTCGCCAATCCAACAACTGATTGCAGTATTTATTCAGCTGTTAACCGGTTCAGATTGCAATTAGTATTCTGTGTAAATTCAATAGAGAGCCTCACTTGTTTGACTTCTGCAAAGAATAATGATGGCCAAAAATATGCACATGTGCTACAAAGAAAATTATTTGACTGATTCAGCTTAAATTGCAGCCCTTTAAAGACTGATTTGACTGTTTGTGTTGTACACAACAACTCATTCAGAGCTAAATATATTTCATAAGTAGGAACCATACTGTGAAATTAGTGTAGTTACAACAGTTTACCACAAATGTCAGATCTTACCATTAATTTCTAAACAGGACAGCCGTGTAAAATGCACTGACACTTTTAATAATATGAGGGGAGAAAGAGAGGAGATGTTGTTGATGTTTGGACTTATTCATATTATGAAGGCATAATCATCTACATTTCCGCCTGCCAATTTCTTATCTCTGCGGCGCCACAAAACTGGAGCACAACAAAAGCAGTGGCATCATGTACATACATCATCAAAAACAGTCAGAGATGAGAGAAGCTGCTTTGATCTCACTTTTTGGCGCTGCACCTGGAATCAGGAAGAGTTGAAGGGTGGAAGAAAATAAAATCCTCTTTCACTATTAACACCGCTCACCGTCAGAATCTTTTTAAAGGCCCCCAACAAGACCTCTAACTGCTTTCAATGTATTCACTTCTGACAAGGCCCTCACACAGTAAATCTATGGCATTACATTAACCCCCTCCCTAGTATTCCAATGGCTGTGTAAAAGACATTTAGTAAAGAGTCTCCCATTTAGAAGACCTCAGAAAGACAAGCATCTCGGTACATGGTCTCTGTTCCTGTGATTGTTTGCCGGTACTATAACAAGATGTGCAGGTTTTTTAGGGGCCAACTGCCTGTTGCACCAGCTGAATCTTTACTGCAGCGTGTCTGCACCAGTTTGCACTAAATACATGTTTTGCTGAAACAAGTTTGACTCTAAAGCTGTGTTGTGTTTGCACAGACCCTGGAGGATTCAGATGCTAATTGATAGTGTAAAAAGGCAGCACCAAACAAAACAGTCTCTGCCCGGCTCAGGAGGTTTTTTTTTCTTTACTGAGAGTCAGATGATACCAAATGATACCACCCCCTAAATATGAAGCTGGAGCCAGCAACCAGCTAGCTAGCTTAGCTTAGCATAAAGACTGGAAACAGTGGGAAACAGCTACCCTGGTTTTGTCTGAAGGAAAACCTTTCCATTCTGGAGCCACTGCTAACGGCTTCTTGTCATCACTGTCAAGTTGCCAGGCAACCACTGGAGACTAGATAGAGATATGAAATGTTAATTAGTGAGTTTTAGTGGTGCTGGTAGGCAAATATGTTTACCTTTGGACATACGCTAGCTGTTTCCCCCTGTTTTGAGTATTTATTCCAAGCTAGCTAACTGGCTGCTGGCTGACGGACACATATTAGAGTGGTGTCTTACTAATCTTACTCTTCAAGAAAATGTCATTAATATCCATTAATGTCAAACCTAAGCACATTGGTGAGTGGGAAATGTTCAAAGTGACAAACTACTGAATGTAAATCCAACCAAACACCAGGGGAGAACACATAATAAAAGTGGCTGACTGACTCCACCTGGTTACAAAGCCGGACTCATTCGGGTGTCAGGTGTCAGCCATCTAACTGACCGACTTCCTGACACTCCCCTTTAGGGATATTTCAGCACACACAAGACCAAGTAACAAGATCAGGCAACTCTAGACAGCTGTCACAATAGTGACAGAACGTGAAATTCTGAAATAGCCAGTAATGATTGTTTGTCACCCGTTAATGGTGACCGAAGTTCACAGTAGATCATTTGACAGAAGGATGGACCTATTCCACAGGACTAAACAATACAAACAGCAGCAATATTTGTAAAGAATAAAAAAAGAAATAAAATAATCTAATTTATCTTAATTTATCAAATTAATTAATCTCATATTTAGGCATAATTTGGGTTACAAGCTCGTTTTCTGGCTCCTTGGTTTTACACTAGTGATTTAGTAAAAGCCAGAACGTGTGTCATTGAATATGAGAAACATGCTTCTGAATTTTAAATACTTTTGAGAGTGAATCAAGGTAATTAAGTTAACTATTTATTAGAGTAGTTATAAAAGTTGCTATGACTGCTGTGTTTGATGTCTCGCTTTGAAGCCTTACTGCCAATACTGAATAATTGGACGCCTGCTTCAGACCTACAGCCACATGTGTACTGCTGGGATCACTGGGCACATAAACTGTACTCATGAAGTGTGGATTACATAGACTGGAATATGAAGCGAAACTATTTCAAGCTGCATAAGTTTTAGTTTTTACAGGGAAAATAAGGTGTTTTTCATTCTGGGTGGAAAGTACTGTGGTACATTTGCATTATTAAGTGTCAAAAGCTTCAGATCATCCATTTGAGCTCGTCTTTTTGTTACATACATACAGTATGGACCAGGTTTGCCGTTGCATAAAAAGCAGTGTTTCTCTTTTTACTGTGACTTAAAATGAAAAACCAAACCTGACAGCTTTGACGAGATTCTAAAGTATTTGAAAAGCATCTTAAATAAATTCAAGGACATGGTACAACATCAACACCCAAGTGGACAATACATACTGTAAAAGTGTCTTTAATACTTGACCGGAGGAAACTGAAAAAGCATCAATGTGCATTGTTAACGACCATGTCTAGTTCCTTTTTAAAAGCTGCTGAAGCAAAAGTAGGTGCTGTCCAATCATTTGCAAAATATTGGACTCTGCTAATGAGAACGTTCTTGAAACAGCAAATGACCTGTTTTCTTTTTTCTTCTTTTCCCATCAAATATTAACCCAGCATCCTTGCCAATAACTCTGATGAAAGTCTATAGTAAATTGGCATGGCAACCAAAGACAACACAGCTAACCGGGTTGATATTGACATTACGTATGCCAAACACTGGCACTGCATTCAGCCCGAGCTGAGAAACCTTGATGAAAAATGACATCAAATCAAGAAATCTAATTTTCAGTCCTTCAAGTTTTTCCATTGGCCGTGAGTGAAGGAGCGTATTATCAGAGGAGCAGTGGGGAAAATGTTGAAATGAATTTCTGAATTGTGCACCTTTAGGTTACAAGACCTTGGAATGATTTTAATTTGTTATAGTAGGTTATTATTTTCCAATTACTTGGATCGCGTTCAAACAGGAAGTGAATTCTATTAGTAACATCATCCCGGCTTTGCTGAAAATGGAAAATGTTTTCCTCCTTTCTGTTTGCATTAAGTCGTCCTTGAGAGAAAACACATCAAGTGTTAAGATGAGAATAGATTTTTCGATGTTTTTTTTTTATTAGATTTGCATTTGTTTACACATATGCCCAAAATACAAATTAATATATATTATGCCCCGATCAAGCCCCAGTGGGGCTTGATCGGGGCACATTTAGGTTTACGTTCAGGCTGTAATGTTGGTCCACTCAGGCTCCAGTCAAAACAAAGCAGCCGAGACGTACATATGGATGGCCTTTATCGCTATCTGATGCTCAAAGGCTAGTAAATTAAATTCAGGGAGTTTTCAGTCGAGGGATCCTCATTTAATATGACCACAGTCTTGAGAAGAGCAAACACCATTACGAGCAGCAAACCAACACGCCAATCTTTAAAGGGAATCTGATTGATTTTCTCAGGAATAAGCTATTATCTACAGATAGGTCTTCAGATCAGAAAGGGCCAGATAAAAGGACACGGCAGCGGCGAATGCACAAAACAAAACGATGCAGTGTGGTGATTTGCCTGCCAGTCACAAGTGCTGCTGCAAACATCATGAGTCAAATGTGAGTGAGCTATACTGCTACAGCTCACGGCATGAACATTAAATCATGCTTATAGATGATAATAGTGAGTGTTTAAATCACATATATAAGTCATATTCAATTCATTCAAGGGAAGTAGGGTGTGACCGTATCACCATTGGTGAGTATGGGCCCTGGTTCTGCCCCCACCTCCCATAAAAACCTGCTATTAAAGACATCCATTCAATATTGTGTGGGAGTTTTAGATATTACATACTGAAGTGTATCCTGCAGTATTTAATATCTAAAACTCCCATAAGAAACAGCAACACCGCCCTTTAATTTGGAAGTTATTACTTTGCGTAATTGAAAAAAGTGTGCCCTGTATCCACCTTCTTGATGACTTTAAAGGAATATCCGTTAAAATCATGAATCTTTGTGTTCTTCATTAGAATATAGTAAAAAGAATTCCACTTCTGGTGCTGCAATTCTCTCCATAGTTAACTAACCGTGAAATGGAACTAAAGATATCATGAGAAATTATTACATCTCTACTGATTCCAGTGTTCCTTTCTTTTGCAGGATTTTATTACCAGAAGCCTCTGAGCTAACGGGCTTATCTAGTTATGGTACAATTGCCTAAAATGGTTTTACTACTTTTTTCATGACAACTGTTATCATTTTAACTGCATGACAAAGGGTTATATTTTCACTCATCCGTAGCCCAGCTAAGGTTCAACATGTGATAGGGGGATGAAACAGCTGAAGCTGTGAACACAAATGCTGCATTCAAGTTAACACGTGAAATCAAACACAGTCGGGCGTTTCAGCAGACGTGGACATGTGGTTAATGAACTACATTATATGGGTATTGAAGTTGGTTAATGCCCCAAGGAGTGGAGAGGCTTTAACTTCAGTCTGAGACGTAATGGATTATTTGGATTGCTGGCCCCAAAGGGTCTGGCAGAGGAATGATCTCAACTGTTTTTAAATGAGTTGCGAGACTCAACAATATGTTGCTGCAACAGGGCAGTTTGTTTACGTACTGTAGCCTGTTGTGCATTGCATATAGGCACACCATATATTTTTTTTTTGCTTTGGATGTAAGAAAATCTATTAGTTGCACACACCTGTTTGCCTCGCACACACCTGGGCTCCGCGAGTTAATGAGCGGAGAAGGTGCCTGAAATGTCTGCGAGGTGAGAAAACGCGTGCTGTCGTGAAGTCTTCATTGGCACCAGCTGATGGTTTCAGCATCCTGTCATGACAGTAAACCGAGTGCAGCGCGTTGTTTCCATACTAGTTTTATAGTTTTTGTTTATCTGTCTCCAGGCGGAGCTGAGAAATGCTTAAGACTCTAACCTTTAACATGAATGTAAACAGTGTGTGGCTCCAGCTTCAGCTCCGGGACTCATTATACTACACTCGCTGCCACAGAGCCAGACACTCGGAGAAACGGCACGCAGCATCTCATGGCACTCCGCAGTTTCAACTCCTCACTTTGCTACTTCATAGTTTGATATTTTAGACATATTTTGCTCATTTGCAGTAGAAAACAGCAGTGAAGAAATATAGTATCACATCACAGTACTATCACATACTACTTTAGCAGCATACTTGCCTCAGGGCTCTGCTTAATGCCAGGTTTACCTCGCACTCCCTAACACCTAGATGTATGGGTGAAGCTATTGCTGCATATGCAATGATGTTCACATTTGAGTTAGTAAATGTCACATCAAAGTAAGGGGTAAAAATTAGTTTTTGTCCTTTAAGCGTTTTCAAAAAGGGAGAAAGTATGGAATATATTCTGCCTTTATGACTTTCAACTCAATGTGGGTTTATATATAAGTCATTTGTTAAGGGTGGTTGCCAGGAGGGCTTGTAATTTCCTCTGGCATGACTTCAGACAGAATCCTGATGGCAGCCTTGATGGGTTTTAATGGAGGCTGAGTGAGGAGAATGGATTGAATTTGCATGTTGACAAAGGATGGGAAGGAAACAAGATAATGGAGGTTCTGTAGCTGTGTCCCAAATCAGGGGCTGGATCCTCCCAAGTCCACATTTATACAAGGAATAGGCCTGTCTGTTCTGCCCACAAGTGGGCCCAATAAGGCCAGGGTACCAGTTCATACGACACGTTGTCCAACCACTTCTAAAGTGTGTGTGTGTGTGTGTGTTTCTATCTATCTATCTATCTATCTATCTATCTATCTATCTATCTATCTATCTATCTATCTATCTATCTATCTAT
>JAVQJL010040020.1:0-23538 GCA_036024295.1 Nannoperca obscura
CCTTTTCCTGCATCTACTGATGTAGATGTCTGTGGTGTTTGGCAGGCTGCTCCCCACAATCCTCTGTGCAGCCTTCACCACCCTGTGCAGAGCCTTCTTCTCAGCAGCAGAGCAGCTGCCATGCCACACAGTGATGCTGGAGGAGAGGATGCTCTCCACCACACACCTGTAGAAGGAAGTCAGGACTGACTTCCCAAGTCCAGCCCGCCTCAGCCTCCTGAGGAAGTAGAGGCACTGGTGGGCCTTCCTAACCAGACAGGAAGTCTGGTAAGTCTGCTAAGTTTAGTGACTTGGAGACCAGGGAACCGGAAGTGCAAACATTTTAAATAATTTTGAGGTTTTTGGTCTTATTCCTGGAGCACTCTATGTGGAGGTGGACCAGACTACTTCAGACTATTCTTTGTTGCATGTAAACGGATATCTGATTAGATCTGAAAAAAACAGCTAATTACAAGTATTGTTTTGATGTCTGAATGAAACAGGCAGTAGGGTGCTAGCCCTGTCAATCAAATCTAATACTATGATGGCAGCTTTTAGTTAATATATATATATATATATATATATATATATAGGTAGATAAAACAATAAAAAACATAATTACATGAATCCCTGGCATTTGTTTAAAAATGTCACCTTGGTGGTGCTTCTGACATGGGCCTTGTATTTGTGAAGATTCGGGCTCAGGGGAAATCTGTGAGTAGATACTGAGGACAATATTTGGCAAGAGAGACATCTGACAATCTTCCAGCACTAAACCTGTCACACTGTCAAAGAACCAGCACAATTCCCATATCTCCAGGCACTGAGCGCCGGCCAAAAGAAGGAGTACAGAAAAAATACATTATTTATCAGGTTTTTGTGAAATATAAAAGCACAAAACTATACAACTTAAGATATTCAAAATGTTGTTAATAAGCAGTAACATGCATGCAGTATAACAGCTAGTGGAGTATTTTGTTTGAATGAATTAAACCTTGCCATGGATATGCCTGTGTTAAATAATTTATAAAAAGCAACTTCTCGTTCAGTATGGGTGCATGCGATACAGGCGTTTACCTCCGAAGCTCAAAGGTCACCTTTCATTACCATGCCTATGTCGTCTGAGGATGAGCAACGAGCCCTATCTCTACCAGGGCTACATTTAAAATATTAATATGTCTCACAAGCTATCCCAGAAGGAGGATGGACAGTCAGGGGAGAAAATAGGAAATAAATTATGCAGGCTAAACTTGTAGGGGCTTTTCTTTCCTAATTTACAACAATGGTTATAATCTAGTCTAGATCTTAAGATGTAAGGTAAATTGGATAGGAGACTATATACTGTCTTAAATTGTCTTTATCTTTAACCAATTGCACCTATTTTTCTTATGAGCTAAAAACCACAGTTGAAGCAATAGGCCTATCTTAAAGACACACGTCTTTGATGTGTTTCCAAAAAAGAGCACTTAATGCACCTTAACATGTTTATGTATATTAGATGTACAATTTATAGTTTGCCAGGTCAAGGTGGGGAGGACATGAGACTAAGAGAAATTAATGATTTAAAAGACTGCTCAAGCACTTTTATCACTGACACCTGCATCTTTATATTTTGTCTCATGCACTCCGATTACATGAAGAAAACCTATAAAATGTTGGATACTGTACGGTGTAATGAAAATGTATTTTCAACAAAGGTGTTAAAACTATACCTAAGTGCTTACAACATGTATTTCCACACAAAATGTATTTTCCTGGAGGTCAATCTACATTTTCTTCAGCTACATCATCACATTTTTATCTGCTTAAAATATTATGTATTTCCTCAAAACCCCAGAGTGTGTGTAAACACAGTTGCTGCATGTTGTTAAGTTATTCACATCTAATTAATATGCTTGAGCAGTTTGAGGGCTGAAATAACATTACAGTCTTTCCATACACCTAACTAAACTTTTAGATTAAACACTCTGGCACAACTAAAAGGCCTTATCCTTTATCAGAATATGCCACCTGAGAAATTGCAACCTGGGGGTGACATTTTAGCATCATACATTGACCGATGACAGGATGGAAAGTCTGAGCATCAGCAGGTTCTATGTCCTGCATGTTGGGTCTTCAACAGCACCTCCATCTGTTTCTCTAGTAATGCAATTTGCCTTTAATTTCCTAATGTTCCTCTAATCACCAGGTTGGGTGCACGAGGGCTAATAGAGGGGTCACAAGTTGAAGTCTGTCCCGAGGAATGGATTTAATGGGGAACAGAGAATGCAAATTGCATTATAAAACACAGCTGCTTCTGCCTTACAGCAAGCCCATGCCTATTGCAAAGATACTATGAGTTACATACATGTTGATGAAAATTCAAGTAATGCTTTCTGTATTATGATTTAACATGACATAAGTATATGACAAGAGTATATGTTCAATCTCGATAATGACCTATCTGTGATTCTCTACTTATGAATATGTATTATCTAATTTATTTAAAAATATATTTTATTTTTTACCAAGCTTCTAGAATTCCAAAATATTTATGATACACAATTGGGTAAGTCTTTTTTTTTTCCTTATGTAAGGAGTACTTTAAATATGAATAAAAGATTAAAGAGAAACATTGCAGATGAGAATATTTCCAAACAGATACATCCAAAACAAAATCAGCTGTTATATGATCATTAAAGCATCTGAAATATATTATTTATAACTTTGTATTGTATTTATGTGAGTTATGAAATCCCATGATTTCAAGATTCTTACATTTCAAACTCACAACATAACACACATTGTGTGTGTTATGTTATGATTAGAAAAAATATGATTTTTTTTTTCTAATCATAAATTTCCATCTCCAAATCTTCAAAACTACAAGGTTGCCTTAGATATGCTTATGTATACTGGATTTTAGATCAGTGGCATAAAGCCCTGGAAGAACAGAGATGGGAAAAACATCCGCAGTGAGGAACTAAATTAAGCAGCCAGGCAACTGCATCTGTTCAGTCGCACGCTTTTCAAACTCTCTGCGCCTTTAACTACAGGACCTCATGGCCAGACACAAACAGAAAGAATTTATTGGAGATGTTCTTTCTGCAAAGTCTTTGCACTTGTGGGATGTTTGTCTCTTTTAAGCATCTTTATTGCAGTAATAAAGTTGTTGCAAGCTTTCTTGCGTAAAGAACTGTTGTGAATTTGCTCATTTCCAAATTCATTACTCTGAATATTCCAAAGAGTGTTACTGCAATAGTTAATCCCCGACCACACTCCTGTTTTCCTTTACCTTCCACTTTGCAATTAAAACTTGGTCAAGTGTGGTGAGTGAGGATACAGAGCATACCATATTCTTTGCAGTTTTTTTTTATACGCCACACATTCATCTGGGCTGAGTGTCGTCATGCATTTATATACATGCCTTTTTTGTATGTTGTAGCATAGGCAGACTGGCTTAATGTACCAGTGAGCTTGCTGACCTCGGGACAAGTGGTGATCCAACCAATTAACACTAAAATAATTTTTTTTACAGTCCTGAAAGTTTTAGCAGGATACACCAGATGCCTCGTGGACCCATTTTTCTCACCCTGACTACTCGACTTTCATACACTCTGCATTCCCCCTTCTGAGCTGACATTGATAGACTGATTGTGCTGCGCCTTAATTGCAAAAAAGCAGAAAAGCTTACAAAAATGAAAGAGAGAAAAAACACAAAGCAGACCTCAAGTTGGAAAATTAAGTGAAACAAAATTAGGGACAGATACAACTAAATGAATTTCCTTGGTATAGCTTTAAAACATCAGTGTAAGTGCAGCAAGTGTAATGCCTTCACTTAGTATTGTGCTAAAGCTTTTGTGATGCCTTGTAAGGGTTGTTGAACATAGGTGCTGTAAGTTATTTCCAGTGACAAATGTATTCAAGATGTGTCATGGAATAAATCTGTGTAATGTGTCTGGTATTTGTTTATATTTACATCCACACACACACTTTAGCTTATTCTTCACAAAAGAATCAGCTAAATCAATTGGATTGGCTACTAAAAGCTATTCTGGCATAATGTTTATTTTTAGCCACTTTTATGTTCATTAATGTTAAACTGAATCAAAAGCAAATCTGCATTATGAATTATTAATAAGGCCATGTTGAAATACATGTTAGAGTGTCAAAGTGACCATTTGGCTCTTTGATTGTGAGTTTCCATCAGCAGGCTGAGCAATTAGAAGCCAACACTAGCTAACAGCTATTCAAAAGTACTGACAAATGAAGAAAATGTAAATGTAAAATGTTGTGTTGTATTGTGTTAATTTATTAAATAAAAAATATATTATACACCATCATGTTGAATTTACTTCAAAAGCTGAAGCAAATAGCTGCTGTTTTAAATATCTTTTGTATTTTTGCTGGCATCACTGTTCTCAGGGCAGTGTTGCTGTTTGTTTAGGATGGAGGTCCAACAGTAGAAGGAAAGAGGGCTTTGGAAACCCCAGGCTCTTTAGATTGAAGGACTCCCGCTGAGTGAAAGACGTTGCAAACAGCAGGAGTCAATTTCATGTCTAAGCAGGGCCTCTTCCTGTGGATATAATGCACTTTTAGAATGCTCTAAACTCTGCTGGTGTGATTCTCTATGAGAGCTTTTACCTTTTTGTTCAAGCACAATTATCAAACGGTGAACTCGACTAGATGCTTATTCAAAATCAGGTGAAACCACATTTTTCATTTAGCGGATCTATAATTTCAAAGAAGTTGAGAGGCAAAACATATCAACATATTCACCAATATAGAAGGTAGGGCTGAAATATACGTGCAATATCCTAACCACAGGAGTCATGTGTGGGGCCCTTAGGGGCCACAGTTACAGCTACACAGGAGACGTGTTCATGGGATATTTTTGGACCTCACTAATACATGTATCTTTGTACCTTATGATGTATTACCAGAGGCTTTTGGTTCCTAAAGGGTTCAAGTGGCACAGTATTTAGAACATACTTAAATGATTTTCAGAAGTGTTTTACAACAACACAGTTTACCACCACTTGGCAGCATACTGCAGAGATAGGAATTGTGGCAGGCAGCACTATTTCACACTCTGTTTAGCTTGTACATTTTACAGCAACAGCTGAGCAGAGCAGCTACAAACAACCACACAAATGATTGGAACAATGATAGAAGAGAATTCATAGCAAAATAACACATGAAGGAACATTTTGAACCCATACCAAATGCATGTTCCTGGGGAAGACATGATAAAGTAGGGAGTAGTCTTTGGCCTCACTAAGACTGTATTTATTTAAATTTAGCACTCATTGTTTTGCACTGTATGTTTTTCTATGCTGTTTTATGTGGAACTGCATTGTGGAATTGAATTGAATTGAATTATTGTATTTTTTTGCTTTTTGTCATCAACAGCAGTCTCTCCCCCCACAATGGAGCAGGTCAACCAGTACATGCTGCACCTTTGCCAATTGGTATCTCAAGGGCTGACCCTGCCTAGTGTGTACAGGGTGAGCTTATGCATTCAACTCTGAACATTTTTATATTGTATATTTTTCTCTTTCTGTTATTATCCCATTATTAGAAAATCAAAGAGACAACTCGCATACCCACACAGGAGCTAACCCCTAATGACCATCCCCTTTATTGTAGTGGTTTCCCTACTACTACCACCTGCATGCATCTTGAATCACAGCGATAATACAAATTCTAAAAGGGGAGTTAAATTTTATTTATATCTATGAGGGTAAACTAAATAATACAAACACCTCTACCCTAGGACAATGCAAAAAAATGCAGTAGCACTGCAAAAATGCAGTCTCCAGAAGTGATCCATGTATATTTAATCTAGAAAAGGTGAGGCTGGAAATGATACTCAACAGACAGACTCCCTCGGCAGGTGTGCAGCACCCACTACCAGGACAGAAATAGAACCCAAGACAGGCAGTCTGATGGGGAAGTGTGAAGTGAAGGTGCAAGAAGGGCACCCTTAAGAAGTAAGGCATCTTTATAAGGGAAGAAAGAAATACCTGTAAACAGGAGATGTCTGCCAGATTTGCTACAATAGCATCTCAGACATAGCAGGGTCAGCAGGCTCAAAGAGAGTAGAGAAGGGGATCCTCAACTGGAGACAATACTTGGTGGTGTAGCCAAGTCTTAATCAAAAATGTCTGTCAAAATGCAAGCAAGGATCCTAACTGTAAATTGGGTAATTTAAGAGATAATCTGACGCCATATGTTTAAAAGATGAGAGCTGAAAAATATATGTACTTATTTCCCTGTTTCTCTGTGACAACGTTCTTTTCTCTGATTTATGAAAATTATAGCACAAGGATTATTACCTTTACCTGAGTATTGATTAATGATATGTTATTTCTCTCACAACCCTAAGTGTCACATGTGAGTAATTTACATTTAAATTGTCTTTCATTTGTCTCATGCATCTGTAAATGAAAACATTGCACTCAGCGTCAGTAGCCCTCCAATTTAACCCTGACAACCTACTTTAAACAGGCTATGTTCTCATTGTTCACACACAAGACTAGGCTCAGAAGTAAATCACAATATAACAGGAAGCAACTGTACATGTAAATAAGCAAAGTGATCCCAGAATAGCCTCGTGCAAAATACACTGTAGTTTGTATCTCAAACAGGACCTTTGCTCATACATCATCAAAGAGAAAGTGTGCATTTGCTTAAAAAAGTGAGGTCAGTGACCTGTGAGATGTGGTGAGTAATATGCTGACTACCAAAATGATTGCCATCTCTGTAAGATTGCAAGCACGGGGCCCTAATTTCTGTTGTGGCACTTTAATGACTAATTGTCTCAGTTAAAAGGCTCGCATGATGGACTATATTTCAACAACAATATAGAGCATTGCAGCATAACTCATCCCTTTAATAATAAAGCAAACAAACAAACAAATGTGGAATAAATATCACATGCAGAGCTTTTAGGTAGGCAGTAAAGTAAAATTTAAATTGGAATAATAGATTTTAATTGTAGAAAAAATATATATTTATTGCATATGCATAAAATATAAGCCACATTACTGTTCAAAGACAGTAACAGACAAAACTTCAAAAAATTATTCTAGCTGCATGCATGATAGGATGGGTTCAGTGAATGGCTGCAAAAAACAAAGCAATTGTGTTGTGGGACTATGAGACTGCAGTCAATTTGGAACAAAATCTAAAAACCTTGAGGTTTTCACTTAATTGTACATGCATTATTCTAGTTTAAAAAGAGAGACAAAGAAAAAGAAAACCATAGTTATATAATTATGTCCAGAGAAATATAAAAGTCAGTCTTACTTAATAAGAAAATCATAAAGAGAGACGTTTTTTCCCTCTGGACAAATCAAAGTCATAAAGATTTGATTGCTTTTATGCCTCTTCTCACTGCAGCCTTGTGGTGTCATTTTCCTACAACACACAGAGTTTTTGGTATACAACACACTTGACACACACATAGTGCTAAAACCTTTAAATATGGAAATAGAGATCACATAAATAGATGGTGGTCTAAACCCCTGCTGTGATTTCTTGTTAACTCCAGGCCAAACCGAAAATCTAAAGCTGCAGTTTAACAGAAATGAACACACAAGGGGACGGTGTGCTCTCCTATAAGGCGCTAAAAGATCAAACTGAGTTCTTATTACAACTTCATGATTACCAATTCAGGAGGCCTGAAGTTATACTTTAGCTGCTGTTGATTCAGCATTACTGTGTGGAACAGCTTATCAGAGTCTTCCTATGGGCAGCCAAACCTGACAAGCAAATTCAGGGGTTTGTTCCCACTGCAGATGAACTGCTGATAGATAAACATTAGGGGTGTGCGGGTACACAAATCTCACTGTTTGATACGTACTTTGGTTTTAGGGGCACATTTCGGCAAATCAGGGAAAACAACTGAAAATGTGTATGTGGAGCTGGACTCACTTTGTGCATATGCTTTAATCCCCTAATCACTCCTCAAAATATATTTGCATATCATTAAACTCTCCTATAGCTACTGTTGTTGTTTTAGCATAGCCTGAATCTGCACTCTGAGGCTGTTTGAACACTGTGGAGAGAGGGATTTGCTTTTTAAGCTGTTTCTGTAATAGACTTTCTCGAGTGATGCCATCGCAAGTGGTTTAGCAATGTTTGATTGTTTTTCTTGGCATAGACACACTTAACTTTGGTTGAACAATGACTGCGTACAGTTTTCATCTGATACACAACTTTTTGCCCACTGTCGCAGTAACTTACCATCCCAGCATTCTTGGAAATCAAAGCCATATTGGATAAATTTAACACATCACAAGTTATGTCCAATGTCAAGTGCAAATGTTTGACTAAGCTCACTACCATGGTTTAGCAAACCTAAACCTAGCAGTTCAAATACACATAACAAGTAACACTGCTAAGAGACATAGAGTATACTTGACAACCAAGCCAGCAGAATGGCTAATCCCTAAATGACAATCAGACCAGTATCTAATGTAGAAATATCATACTGTACATCTTTGTTCCATGTCTCTCTTTACTTTAATTCACTGGTGTCTCATTCATGAAACTATGATTAATTTGTATTACTAGACTCGAGGTCTTAAGAGTGAAATATCCAAGATGACATGGAGATTTCCCAGGCATCTGTTTCTCTTTCCTCTCTGTCAGTCATGAAGGTTTTTGTGCCAAGGTCTTCAACTCCTCCTATCTCCCAGGCTTTGGGCCTGAGAACTCAAAACAGCCTCACCAAAGCTCACCCACATGGCCTGGGTCACACACACAGTGGCATGCCTTAGTGACAGATGGAGCTTGCGGAGAGAGAGACATGCCCTGATTGGATGCAGTACACAGGCTTGATGCAAGTTATCCTTATGCTCAAAACTACAGTTCCCTGATGTAAATGAAAAGCAGCAAATGTCTTCTCCTGTTTTTTTTCTTTGCTTATGAGTGATGGTTCAGGAGTTACAGGTAGATGTGAGAACTTTCACTCTGACTAACATTACTAACTTAAATCTCCAAAGAAAGTGACAACTGACATCATCGCTGTGCAACACTGTAAGGCTGGTATTTTCATGGGTGGAAGTGACAAGCATCATCCACATGGACATTTGCTAAACAAAGACAATTACTGTGTTTAATGCCTCACAGGGTATAGAACATACAAAGCACAGCTTGTTGCTCCATTAGATAAGTGAAATGGTTGGGGCAGTGGCAGGAGGTGGTGCTCTAATGTTAGAATCTGCCACTTTTCTTTCTAATGTATGATGGTAAACTGATGCCTTTGGGTTTTGGATAAGCAAGCCAGATTCAAACAAAGAATTTTAGTTTGTCATCTTGCACCCCAGGAAATTGTAATGGGTATCTTTCACTATTATTTTACATTTTACAGACTGAGTTATCAATTTATTGAACTAGAAAATATTCAGCAGATTAATTAATGATGAAAAGAATCGTTTGTTGCAGCCCTAAGTAAACAAACTGTATTTTAAGCTTTATGCGCTCCACATCCATTTTTATATATACATTTTTCTACATTGTCACAAAAGGTCATAAAACCACCAAATATAAAACTGTTGTAATATTTGGATAATAAAAACAAAGCATCGTGGTAACTTAGAATATTTGAAAATATAAAACAAGTAGGGAGAAAGCTTTTGATTTACAGTCACATTATGTATTTTATTAAGCATGCCTAGTTTTAATACACCTGCAAAAGTTTATTTTCCTTTCAACCTGATCCTCCCATCTGGTGGGCTAGATGAAAAGACAATGCTGACTTAATTTGCATGAAAGCCTCAATGAGTCAGCTGCACAATTGGAAACAGCTGCACCTGCTGTTTTTTGCAGAGTAATAATTTGCGCCTTTTACTAAAACCAGGACTATATGTATTATCTGCATTGCTTTGTTTTAGCATTGTGATTTTCTTTTTGTCCTTTCAACAGCTTTGATGAATTGACCAGAGAAATTGCTCCCTGCACAATGACTGGCATAATTAATTCTCTAACATCTACTGGATTCTGCAATTCAATGTGGGGAGGATTCACTTTAAAGTAACAATGAAACGGCATTTTGAGAGCATCCTCTCTCCATAATTTTGAGTTAAGTATTTTCTGTTGAAATGAGATGTTGCAGTGGGAAATGACAAGGGGGAAATATAGGTATCTGAATGGAAAGTATGAAAACAGCCAAATTTAGAATAGGTGTATGGGCTCAAAGAAAAAAAATAATTCACCATTATCAACTATTCCTGATTTGTTGGGCCTTATTATTCAACTGTCAGTTGAAGGGGACAAATAAACTACTCAATTTTGGGGCTGAAGTATAGGTCTAGAAAGTTTTACTTTCAATGAAATGTAAAATATATCAGAACATCAAACAAATTTCCTTGAACTTGTTTAAAATACCTTTACAAGCCTGTGATCTTCATTTGAATCTTTGAGATATCATTCTTTCTGTCAAATCATTTAAATTACATTGTGTGTCCCTCAAGATTTGCCACGCACAAGTGTCCCCCCTAGCATCTTGTTTTTCTGCTGCTCTTTGTTCTTGTAAGTAACTCAGATTCTGTCACTGATGCTTTTATTCATGGAATACAATTGAAATCTCACATTTTCAAGAATGTTAGAACCTTATTTGCAAACTACTGAGGCACTGCTGTAATATGGGTTGTAAAAGCTTCATGTCACACATTATTTGAGCATCATTACTCTGCAGGCTTTGCTAAGATTTTGTAAAACATCAACACCAAAGCAGCTTTTTATTATTTTTCTAGAATGCAAATGAAAAGTGTGTGAAAAGTGAAAAGGGTAATTTAATATGACCTACCACATAGTAAGTAAAAGGCTCCTTAGTGTATGTCAAAGCTATTGCAAGGTTTCATGATGATCAGTTTACCATATGTTCATTAATGCAATGATTAAAAGAAACCTCAACTTATTGGTGAATTACGTGAGTTCTTACTTGTTCCTATTGTTATATCCCATTTCTGCGAACAGTTCGTGGCATATTCCTCCCTCTTCAAGAGGGAAAACAAGTATGTATGCAGTGAACATGAAAGTGTCACAATGCATATTGAAGAATGCTAGAATAAATTTGCCCGAAATGGTGAGTTCCCACAGAAAGGTATTGAACATATATTTATCTAGTTTTAGGTTTCTCATTGCTATGGAGCCTGCAGTCTCTCACCTATTATTGATTGTGCAATGTGTGTGTTTTTAATAACAGTAGGATAAAATAGTTTTCACTGGCAAATATAAGTTTTTGGATCTTTTTCTGTGTTGACATTGTGTAGCAACACAGTAGAGTGGATCTGATACCTGACAATTCAGTCATGAATGTTGTGGTTTCCCTGATAGTTCCAATAATAGTTTTACTGACTTTAATGACTGCACCAGCTGACTCTTCACAGCTAGATCAATGCCACAGGACAGTGAGCCCACAGTGATCATCTGTTTATTGATTCACATGTATACTAATACTGTGAAGTGATGTTGTTCTGTTTTGTTTAGGTGTGTGTGCTATACTACACTGCAAAAAACATAGAACAAACCAATTTTACGGCAATAGTCTTAAAGCTACTTTACATAAAAAAATATAACAAAAATAGCAAACACATGCATTAAAACAATTCTGCAGATAGGTGATTAAAAGAAAATGCATAGAAGAAATTAAAGAGATTCAAACTATATTCAAGTGCTTCCTTCTTTATCTCAGGAGAGCTGTTTACTTCCTTTTAGTGCTTCTGAGATTATGGCACAGAGTGATCCAAGTGAGACATAAAAGAAATAAAAGGTTATGGATGAGCTATTCAGTGTAGTAATCTTAGGTCTGTGGGGGCATTGTGTCTTGATGTATTATGTGTTTCTCTTAGTTAAAATACTGTTTCAGTCCAAAGGGAGTTCAGGTGGCCTGTGGTGTCCAACTTTAATCTTTGTGTCTCCATTCTGAATGACAGAATGGATCTGGACACTGAAGTTCTTAGAGTGGATGCAACCGCTGCTGAATGATGAGACTCCAGCTCAACATTGCAGGGCAAAAAAAGCAAGTCGATGATGGATGATGTTGATGCGGGTAAAACATCCTTACCTCACACCATCTTCACTTAATGGTTTTCTTCTCAGCAAAATACAGTATTGCTGTCTGTGTCAGCGCTGTCTTTTTATCTCTAACTGGGAGTCTGGCATGCTGGTCAGACAGAAAGCATTTAGAGTCCTCACGTCTACTCTTGACCAAACATCAGAATGATAAAGTGGCTCGACAGCCATTGAATAGGCTAGGATACACACCATCTTGCCGTAGTGCAATCTTCATTGCCGGAGGTTGGTGAATGAGCATTAAAAAAGGAATACTGTGGAAAGGAAAGTGGATGGTCAGCATTTGAGATGTGCTCAACCTTGTACTGAAAGTCCTTTCACATGCAATCAAGACAAGATCGTGAACACAGGACAATGGGATGGCCCATCTCTCTTTCCTAGACATCATCTCTAGTGAAATGGCAGGAGCGACTGAAAGGGGAAGTTTTTGCTTTGTGAAGTAGACAGTTATTTCCCCTATAGCTTCACCGAAAAGAAAAGAAAAAAACTGTGTACCTGCAATACACAGAAGACGGATTGTAAAGGTAGGTGGGGGAAGGAGGCTGACTTGGAAGACTATGCTGCGACATCAGGCAGCTCGGTAGAATGGATGGCCTTGAAAGAGCCGAGTTAACAGAAAACAGCGAGGGAGATGCATCATAGGGTTCTAGCTGGAGGACGTGTCTGTGCAGTGCCGTATCAGGGGGTCCAAACCTTGATTGGCTCTACCTGTTTTGTCATTTGTTAACTTCACTCCCCCCCGCCCCATAAAAAAGAAAAAACACAGTCAGCCTCAGAGCAGCATGGATAATCTTGTCAATAACATATCAGAGTCATCTGTTAACATGGAGCGTGCTGCTTTGTAATTTAATGTGACTCTTGTTGTTAGTGCAGTGAGCTGAGCAGGTTCCTCACAGCAGATACGGGGGGTGTAGGTGTCTCTATAACTCCTGCACTCTAGTTTCACTTTCTGCATAAGGACAGTTGTGGGACTATTAATGGGTTGCATTTTTTGGTACAGTTTTGCTTCCCCAGTTGTAGTGGCCTAGAGAGATTTAACATAAAGGACTTTAGAAAGTACTTTAATAAACAGAACAAAGAAAAGTAGATATAAGCACAAGCATGGGTAGCACTAAAAGTAAATAAATGACATGGCATCCTGATATCAAAAATAATCACAGTGTGACTATACTGCAAGAAACTAAGAAAATGAACAGTATTCGTTTTGTGAAAAAATGCATTCTAAAGTTCAAAGCTGATATGAGGCTTCAACAGTTTAAGTTAGCCAAAACCAGAGGATTTCATGTGAAGGTAATATCCTTCTGACACAGCTCAGCAAGGAAGCATTGTCAGTGAAAATACAAAGAGGGAATTACAATAAGTATTACATACTCAAGCGACTGTAACTTTGGAAGATACACAATTAATTTTGCTAATTAAATTGTTCGATTAATTAATATCTCTCTGATATTTGGTAAAGCGAGACTCCCTTAAATATACCTTGCACACTGACTTAAGGACACCACACACAATCATTGTTTGATGTACAGTACCATCTGTTTTCTATGAAACTTTTTTGAATACACTGGTGTTATATTTCCCCAGCATTTTTTAGAATCAGCTGGCCATAATTTTCATTACATTCACTCCCCAGTCTAGCACATCCCAGCAAATATACCTTGACTTCTTCTCCTGTCTGTTTGCAGTATGTATCCAGTGCCTGCTGCAGTGGGTCGACAATAGATGTGCTCAAGTGATATCAAGTAACACTATATAACACAACCAACACTAGCAATCCAATCAAAAACAGTCCAGTAGCTCTGATATGATAAGTGAGAAAAGAATAGATTTCTCAGCAGATAATCAACAATTTTCAAGAATTGTAACAAACTGTAGTGATCTGGTTAGACCAGTGACAGAACCCAGGAGTTTCAGGTTCTGAAACAGCAGTGCTGAAAATAAGCAAACACACGCAGCAAATCTGTATAAACAAATGTCAAAAGCACACTATAATTCACTCAAGTTAAGAAATCAGCACACTTAATACGTTTTTATTTACCTACCTATTTATTTTACAGAACCACAGACACAGAAATGGCAGATGTGAATTACTGATGTCTTCTGTTCACCGACTTCCTCTCAAGCATCAAATACAGGAAGCTCAAAGAGGAGTGCTGCAAGAGAGAGATGGAATTTACGGTACTCGTGTGGACAGTGAAAAGGGGAAATGAAGGAGAACAGGACACTCACTTGGGAGTAGTATATTGAGCTGGACCTCAAGGTGCACTACAGATCAACCCCTCTTTGACCCGAGGGGCTAATCACAATTTTAAAGCATCCCTGTGCCCCATCTTGCAATGACCCTGAGGGCAGACTCTCAGGAAGGTGTCCCCACTGGACTCATTAGAAATGGATGCTGTGTTTCCTTCAGACGTGTTGGACGTGAGGGTTTTGATCAGCTCTGCCAAAGGAGAGAATTGAGCACAGGGCTTGCACCTTGATGTACTCACGATGGTGTCTCCAGATGCTACAGTCAGGAAGAGTATCCCAGAGTTAAGAACAAAGCTCTGTCCTCAGTGAATGCACAATCTATTGATGATTATCCTCTCTTTTTAGTGTTTAAGAAAAAGCATCTTGCCTCTCCCCTCGAAGGTTAACACTGTGGGTCATTTCATTCTCTAAAGAGGAAATTAAACACAGAGAGTAAGCCTTGAAATATCTGGGTGCATGGCTCCATTACTTATATCCCATAATACATCTTTGTATTTCATTATATCCTGTGCCTGCTTTCGTCCCAGTAAGCAGTCCAGGAGTCAAATACAAAGATAGCAGTTACTAAGCAAATGGGTCCCTATGCAATAGCTTTTCATTTTATTTTCCACCCTTTTTATTTTTCTCAGTCAACCAATTGCTGCACTCTGTGTGAGTGTATAAGAGAATCCTCTTTTTTCTTCCCTAAGGGATAAAAGTCACCTTCTCCAAATCTCATTGAACAAAAAGTCCCACAGAAAATAAAAGCTAAACTCTATATTCTGCCTGCACACAGAGTTCAAGCTTAGAGAGAACAGGGTTGGTGCTTTTTAGTTCTCTCTTTGTCAGCAGGATAGAGAGAGAGACGGTGAGCGTGAGGAAGAGGGAGGCAGGGAGAGAAAGAACGAAGAGCCAAGGGAAGTGTGTGAACCTTGAAAAAAAAGACAGCATTATTTTTCTAATTTACAAAGAAGAACATGTATTCAGTCGGAAGCACTTTACTCTTGACTCATGACTTCATAGACTCTGTCTCATTCAGTAGTTCACTCCACCTCACTTACTGTACATAATTCACTCTCTCACACTCTCTGGCTCTCCCTCTTGTGCACTGTGTCTCATCCAAGATGAATGAGCAGAACAAGTGAATCAGGTCATTCTAAATCATTGATGAGACATGAGGGGCATACAAAATTTGAATCTGACAGGGGAGCTGTAATAAGCTCCAAACAGGTATTGCTGATGTGTTTCGATTGACAGGTATTTATTTCCCAAGGGCTTTGCAAAAAATTATTCCACCCTTTTGGCAGAGCAGGGCCCACAGCTGCTCTTGAAAAACCCATTGCAGGAGGAACTAGGAGTTGATATAAGGTATTAATGATTATTATAAAATTTAATATAATTTATTATTCCCTAAGCTGATCCTGAAATACTGTGGTAAGACATTCCCTTTGTCTTTTTATGTCCAGCATCTGGTTTATAATGTATTTATGTATTATATTCCCTTAATTAAAACCAAGAACCATCACATCACAGCCAGGTAAATGCATGAGAAAGACCAACCGGTTCCATTTCAAGCAAACCGAGACCATATGGCATTTATATTTCACTGTGTTTCAAAAGACGCTGGGAGCAATCATCGGCATGACCACTGTTACTATGGAAACTAATGTCTCTAGTGTTGATTGACAACTGACAAAATTTGAAGGCTGGCTCACCTCTAAAATAGAGGTACAGCGACTCATTCACTCAAGCAGCCAGGAGAATACCGCGTGGCAGATGTCAATGAGCATGTACATAATCTTTTTTTTCTTTTTATCTTATTCTTACACGCGGCTGATATAAGAAACTGTTCAGAGGCATGGCCTCTGCCAAGAGATTTCTCTTTAAGCAGTTGGAATGTCTATACCTACAAATAATGAAAAGTCGTTTTTACAGCACTCATAAGAAACATAAAGGATTTTTCACTATTTTACTACAGTAAATTGTATTTTATGTATGAAGTGTTTCAGCTGCTCCATGGAACTTAGCTCTAGTAATCTTTAAATTGTACATGGATGAATACAGGGTTGAAAAGCAGAAGGTAGAAAAAGAGTAAAGGTCACTCTGTTTCTGTGTGTCTGTGAATGTCTGATTGTAGATTAGCCTTCAGAAATGTGTCATGCTAATGCATAAGGCTAATTTTCCTCATCCCATTAGAGCACTTTCACATGCAGTCAGATCAAATGTGAATACTCTCTATATTCATTTAAAAATGTCTTCACAAGTCTACACCTGTCCTTGAGTGTATCCTCCGATGGTGTGTCCTCCTGTGTGATGTGTGTTTGGTTTGTTTTCACTTCTCATTCACTCCTCCTACTTACGCATGACCATAAAAGGATTTATTACTGACCAATTTTCCTGTCTGCTCATTTATCCAGAAAATATGCACATCATCTTGTGCTCACCAATGACTCAGACTACATGCATAAACAATGTGTTTACAGTTCTACATTTTCCCCATAATTAGCTGACACTAAGTACAATATTGTCCACCTAAAGAGCTCATAAAAGTAATATAACCCATTCTGGAGGCAGCACGTAATTGATGGAAAAGAACATGTAATTTGAGGAACAGGAAAAGAGGGATGATTGTGGTGATGCACTGAGTAGAAACAAAGAAATTAGATAGTTGTTAAATACTGTTAAAATGACCTTGAATTTAATTCTGAAATGTGACTGTGTGTGTGTGTGTGTACTGAGAATTTCATCAGTATTCTGTTGTATTTCCGTTCCACCTTTAATACTTCAACTACTCACTGTGAAGTGTCATTGACATTTGTATGCATTTTTCAGTCCATACTGAACTGAAACAGTTGTTTTCCACAAACACTGTGGATAGCTGTGGAATAATGCTTCAAGCAGAAGTACAAACCTGGAGTTTGTAAGAGGATAAAGAGGGTAGAGGATTTACTGTGCGTTCCACCTCTCTCCTCTCATTTCTTTGTCTCTTTTTTTCTCCCTCGCTGCCTGCATGGGCTTATTGACCCTTGAAAAACATAGGAGTTAACAGCCAGGAACAATTATAGACAAAAAAAGTGAAACATATAGAGATAAAAAAATGTCACGCTTTATGTTTCTTCTTAATTTACCCTATACCACCACAGTTTAGATCTGTCTTCTGTTCTGTATCATTCCTTTACCATCACCCTGATTCACTGGACCCTGGCTAGTATTTCCACCGGTTGATGGGTTAACCCCACCCCCCACCCTTTTATTCTCAGTCTTATCTGGTCACCCAGGTGTATAAGATAGGGCCCACTGTGCAGTGGTCCGTTTGTAATGGTAGTCTGTGTTGTGTGCTCAGTCACCCTGCTGTTTCACAGATGCAGTGCTTTATCTGAGGCAGACTGGTGGTTATTATTATACTATTATGGGAGGTGGTAAGAGCCACTGGTCCCCTGGGTAAATGTATACTGTGCAAGTGGATAAAGTCCATGATTAACACACACTTGTACTTGCTGTACAACCTCTCCACATGTCCATTTAGGTGCATGCCAACAGACCTTACCCACACTTTGAAAGAGACATGCTTACAGTATATGCCTAATGTGTTACTTAACATCAAAACAGTAGAGGAATCTTGTGCAATCATGTGAATGATCTGAAATGATTTATTCCTCATACTACATAGGAAAACTTGATGAACAATTTGATGAACACACAGCTAAGTCCAACAACACAGGTCTGTTAACATGTTTTCATTTACCATGCTCTGTCAATAAGTGTCTCATTTGGCTGACAGAACAATATGATCATTGATTTCATAGCTACGTACTCCAGCATCAAGAGTGACTGCTGCTTCAAAGTATTACTATAAGCTGTAACACTTAAGTCCCCCTATTTACTATTTATAAGCATTATTTAAACAACACACTATAATGTAGTTGTAGGTTTATTCATGTATTTGTCAACTCCTCCTGTGGGCACCAACAAATGGAGGCTGGTGTATAAATAGATAACGAATGAGAATATGGTAATACACTGTTGTAATGATTTTAATGTGTCTTCATAGGAAAAGTTAAAATTGCTGACAAATACTGTACATGAATAAACACTCACAAATGTACTTATAGCTGCTTACAGCTACATTATAGTGTTTTACCAGCTTTACTTAAAATGTACCTGTTCTTTTACGAAGGCGTATTTAAAGCACAAAGGTTACTGCTATTTACATTCCAGCTCTTTTGTTGGTGACACAATGACAGACTTGTCTAGTTAAGTGAGAGGGAGTGTGGTCTTTAAGCTCCCGTTAGCTTGCAAGCACAAAGGGAATGTGATACCTGCCTCCTGAGGGGGGTAGAAAAAAAGATAGCATTTTCTTTTTGCAGAGGTTGGAGTACATGCTGACACTCGCTTACAATCACAAACACACGTACTGTACAGCGCACATGCTGGCTGTAGTCAGTGAGCACATACAGTACCAAGATACACAGCTATGCCCAGATAAATCCATCATGTTGAGCTATTATGCTGCTAGAGGTGCTGGGGAGAATTGCAAGCCCCATCCCTCACCTATGCTTTATTTCCTGCTAAAAATAAGCAGACAAATAAATAAGTCTGAGCTGTGCAATGACTTAAGCTGTTGGAGAGGCTCAGCGAGTTTGGACCATTCAGGACATTCGGTGGAGATTTGAAGTCTCATCGGCTCTGTGGGTCAATTTGACTTTGAATGCAGTTTGTTTATCATTCCATTACACTATATTTGAAGAACACCACATGACCCTTTGAGGATAAATGGAAGGAAGTAAGGTGATATGACAAACACTATTCAATTCAAAGGACTTATGTTAGAGACCTGATAAAAATGCATGCTTAGATGTGCCCTCAAGTGTTGTGATTGGCTAATGCTGTGTGGGAGTGCACCTCCATGTCAACAGATCCTGGTTATGGTTGATAGGGAGAACAAGCCTGGCAGCTAATCTTCTTCATTCCATGCTCACCCCTAAATGGGAAGCATTGCACATGCCATATTAAGTTCATGCACATTGTCAATCCCTTGTTTCACTCCTTTTACTTCTAAATTGTTTCTGTTCATGTGCCCACCTTTTTGTATATGTAGGGTACTGCATAGCTGTATTTGTGTGTAAATGGGTTCATGAAATATGTATGGAAACCTCTTAATCAGAGGAATTAAAATAGTTTCAGGTAAGTCTGCAGTCACATACACACTGCATATAAAATTGATGCATTATGCAGTACCCAGTACACATGGGTAGATGGGTTGTTGCTTAACTTCCAGGTATTATAGTAAACTTGAAAACTCAAAAGTCTTCGTCTAGACTGTACACACAGCTTACTATACACTTCTCAAAGCTAGGAACACATGTCCAGCCGTGCCTTGCCATAGAAAAACTGGACTGTGTGTAATAGTGTAACAAAAAAATGTAACTCTGTGTTTTGGATGAAGAAATGTTCTATTAGTATGTTTAGCATTATCACATGCAACAGCCACACTCAGACACCTTCTGTTATGACATCATATTGTTATACACGCAAATATTAGCACATTCTGATCAGTCAGGTGATCACAGGAGCAGATGTCAGTCTGCACAACACATTCCAGTGTAGATAGGAAGTTATAGACAACATTGTAGAGTTGCAGCATTATCTTGTAGAAGAAATGCACAATGTCAATGAAAAGATGTGAAACACTGACATGTAAGTTTAACTCAATTGTTCTTCTGGAACTCTTTTGACTGCCATAAGTGACAAAAATCCTTCATCTGGAAACTAAATACACTAAATCAACTACATATTTGCAAATACTGTATGATTTAAGTGTGAATGTGTATGGAAGAGAGAATGAAAAAGTCTACAAAGGGATGAAAGGGTGGTGATGGTAACGGTGTGTATGTGTAGTGGTGCATTTGGTTTTATAACCCATGCAGGGTCGAGGAAGCATCTATCGAGGAACTCTCCCACCTCCATCGCCTCATTTCCTGACCCCTCACCCACCTTTGAAAGGAGAGCTTTGCTTGCATAAAGGCAGTAGCTCCAAGCAGCCACTCTGTTTATTCCTCCCTTTTCTCTGTCTCCCTCACTTTCTCACCCTGCTTCCCCCTGATACCGAGCCCCATGAAATCTACACAGCTTTCAAATTTAATGTGAATGAAGGGTATGTTTCCTTAGGATTGTATGGCATGATGGTTGAAATCCCATAGTAAATATGACTTTGGAACCAACAGTATCTCTCAGGCTGTAAGCTGGAAAATATTCTGCACTCTGGCACTTCATACAACCTCTTCAGAAAATCTCATCGGTTCCTGAGGCTTATAGAAGGTGTCAGTAGGCCTCTCCGTCTTATATAAGTGGAAGATGTTGGGAAATGGTGCAATTTGCACTAATATTATTAGTGCAGCTACATCTTTGGATGGCACATTTTGAATGAATCTAAAATTAACATATTCACAATTCTTTCTGGACTTTTTAGAATAGGTTTCATATACTGTAATAGGGTTAGTTGGGTTTGTATGTTGAAATCTGTATTTGTCCTTTGTTACAAGACTAAATGGAGGAGATAGAGAGAACATGCATTTTATACAGTATATACTCATATATTTAAGGTGAGATGTGAAAAGTTTCTATTGACTTTACACTCTGTGTCTCATATATATAAACTCAAAATGTTACACTCTGTCCTTTACTTCAGAATAAACTATACCACTAGTGATTTCCTGATTCTGAGGGATACTTGAGGTTTTAATAAAATTGATGGTTTAACTCAAGGTCCAGCTTGGTCATAGGAGGACATGTTTTTCAACATCAATCTCTGCAAAGCTGACTCTGGACTATTTTTACACTCTGACTTGACTATGGTTGGTTGTGGACTAGTAATTTTCTTCATCAGTTTGTCACATATGTTTGGTACATTTATGTGAAACTGTAAAATAAATAAAAACAGTAATAGAAAACAATATGTCAGTCATATACAAATATATGATCCAGTATTTCCTATTCTGTATATACTGTGGTGTAAGGTTTTGGCCGCACTAGTGATGTGTAGTCTGGTCTGTCCTTTTTACATATGTATGTTTTAGCTTGAACCCCCCATTTTTTAACTGCATGTTACTGAAAATGTAATCAGTGTCAGAAGTTGAAAGACTCACAGCCTAACTCACTGGGGGTCTACTACCAGGGGAGTAGACACGAGCTTAGACTTGAGGATCATTAGCCAATTAACTTATCATTTCCATGCCTAAGAAACACGACAAGAAAAGGCCACATTGATTTTCTTTGGTTTGATGTTTACTATCTCTTCCTCCATCCTTCTTTTCATGTCCCTCCTATTGCCCTCACTACCCCTTTCTTGGTGAATCTATCACTATGTGCTGTACGTTTTTCTCTCATTGACAGGCCTACCTGATAGCACCATCTGACAGGGCTGTAAAGGGCTTTCAGGCAAGTGTCCTATGCAGTAGGTCATCAGTGAGAAGGTGTTGCCTCATGTTGTCTCAGTCTCCAGCTCTGTAAAACATTTCCAGATCACAGAGACATGGACAGCCTGACAGAAAACCTACAGTGGTAAAAAAAACAAAAGCCAAAGCCCATTTGCCTCTGATCTGCAGCAGTACAAGACTGGCAGATGGTGCTAATTGCACAGATTACGTCTGTGTTGTTGGAGGTAGTCAGAACAGGACAGGCTGACCTTGCCTGTTCACTGGATGCTTCAGTATTTGTGTGGCTTAACGTGCATGCACATGTTGATCATTGTATGAATGTTCCTAAACACATACACAAATTGGCATATGTAGACATAAATACACAGACACAACAAAACACCTTCATGCCCATGGAGACACTATCAGTGGAACATACAGCAGTCACGCAGGACACACATAAAATCCTTCTCTCTTCTCTCTCTCTCTCTGTGAAACTCTGTATACTGCAGGACACATATGGCAACAGATTGGTCATAAAGAACTAAATCAAACACTCGATCACACATGCTCTAGAATATTTTGCTGCTCAACTTCAGCACTCAATACTTTCCACATTTGGTCTATTCCGGCTAACGTGAGTATGACACACGTTCACACACCTGCACACGCACCACAAATCAATACACATCAAATAATGTAACACTCTCAGCTACAAAAACTTAGCATGCCACCATTCATCTGACACTATGAAGAGAACACTCTCTTTGAATCTCGCATTGACCCTGAGTATTATTTCAGGTGTCTAGTTTTCAGCAAATGAGTTCTCCATCTTGTAAGCTTCAAGTCAAATTGCCTTGAATTAAAGTTTCTCCAGATAATATAAGAGCAGTGGACATGCTTTGAAGGCTAAAATGAAACATGTGAGAGAAAATTATATTCTAAGAGAAATACCAAAAGTGCTGTTGTTACTAGTAAGTACTACAAGTAGTACTATGTTTAAATAGTAATCACAGTGTTGTCAGATCTATATAATGAGCTCATTGGCTCTTTATTAAAACTGGTTTCAGCATAAAACATGGCAAAGCATCCACATAATACACATGCTATTCAACACGCTCCAAATCATTACCACCAGCAGCATTACTCCAGCCAACACCATTAAATACCCTGTTACCCTCACTCAGTGTGTAAGCACACCTAACTCCTTTACAGAAAAACGGTTTACTGTTGCTGCCAATGTCCCTCTTATTGATTCATGGAGCTCTTAGATATCAAGGTACATATGCAATACATACAAAATAGATTAGCTCTTTGGATTATGTATAATTTCATATGGGGCATCTGTTAATGGCATACTGAGAATGTGTGTTTGTTGAATGAAAACAGATGTAGTGCAGCAGCTTGGAGATGGGTTGTGATTTCTTGGACCTCTCTAAAGACCACAGTGACCCCTGCTGGATGGGTCAAACTGTTGAGTTGCAGTGAACTTGGAGCTTTGAAAAAGATGAGAAAGATATAGAGACATAGAGGAAGTCAGGAGTCAGAAGTAGGAGTAATTTGAATGTTTGTTCTCTGAAATTGAATTATCTTTGTGAGGGTCAGCAGGGTCAAAAATACTTTATTGGACTTTGGTAAACTTAATGTGTTCTATTGATTGTGGGAATGTAATTAATACATTCACTGCTGACATTTGGTGTGTATTTTTGTGTGTTTGACTGAGAGAAAGAGAGAGAGAGAGAGAGAGAGAGAGAGAGAGAGAGAGAGAGAGAGAGAGAGAGAGAGATATATATATATGAGTGTATTTGTAAAGAGAGAGAGAGAGGGGCACAATTTTTAAAAAAAATCATTA
>JAVQJL010040028.1:0-63907 GCA_036024295.1 Nannoperca obscura
TATGCACTCTGATGTCGATCAACCAATAGCAAAGGTTGACCCCATGACGCATATTGAAGGACAGGCCCCCTCATTTGAATAGTGAAGCATCGCAGCAAGCACACACAGAAATGTAAAACGACTAATAAATGTTAAACCACCACGAAATGTTAAACGACCAAGAAATGTTAAACGACCAAGAAATGTAAAATGACCGATAAATGTTAAACCACCAAGAAATGTTAAAAGACTAAGAAATGTTAAATGACCAAGAAATGTTAAACGACCAATAAATGTAAAATGACCAAGAAATGTAAAAAATAAAATGCTAAACGGAAAATAATACATAGATAAATACAGAAATATCTATTTATGTTACAATGTATCAATAAATGAATGCCTATATTTATTGTTAATGCTATTGTTGGTGCATTTAATGGCATATCAATTCATTTATTGAATCATTTATTTATTCTTAATTATGGCAGTTTTGGTCCTCCATAAAACAAAGAAATCAGCCTCAAATCTCTTAAAATGTCAAGTATCTCTCTTACATGTGGAGAAATCCAAAGTCTACGGACAGCAAACGGTCAGTTAGAACATCTAGAATTACTTACTGTTTCAGTAGGTATGCACCTACAATATGATTCGTGAAAGGCATTGACCAAACTAGATGTGATTATTGAAAGCCGATAGCAGTCCCAAAATGTAGGTCTGACCCTATTGGAAACGTAGTGGGAAAGTGGGATTAAATTTTGTATACTTTGCCTCCCCAGGACCCCAGATTCAATGCTGAAGTGGACCTGATCACTGGTTACAAAACCCAGAGTATCCTTTGCCTTCCCATCAAGAACCACAGAGACGAGGTAAGACAATGTACACTGGAGCAGTAGAGTGTAAACAAAACCGCTTACAGAATCAGAATCCGATGTATTGCCAAGTAGGTTTTCACATACAAGGAATTATCTTTAGTGTATAGGTGCAAACATAAAATAAATAATAAAGCCACTAAAAGCAAGTACTGTAAGAGTAAATAGCAATACAATTGTGAAAAAAAATTAGAAATAGAAAATAGAAAGATTAAAATAGAATACAAAACTGTACAATACTCGGTACATACTGTACATTTTGTGCAGAATGTGCAAAATATTAACTGGGGATGTGCAAAAGTTCACAGTATAGACTATACATTAATATAAAGCAGCAGGCTTACATTAATATAACATGTAGTGAACATTGGGGTGGCGGGGGACTTGTTGATGAGGCCAGTTGCAGACGGGAAGAAGGTGCTCTTATGGCGTGAGGTTTTGGTCCTGATGGACCGCAGCCTCCTGCTGAGGGAAGTGTTTCTAAGAGTTTGTGTCCAGGATGGGAGGGGTCAGCCACAGTCTTTCCTGCACGCCTCAGGGTCCTGGCGGCGGAGAGCCAGGCATTCAGAAGTAGATCTGATGTTCTAGAAGTTCACCATAAACCACATGGATGGTGGTTCATCTTAAGGGACACTGGTGGTTTTTTCTTTGTCAAGCCCAGGGAAGGCGAATGTGTATAGAGCCAACAGTGGGCATCTGTACTACATTTTCTTGACCAAAAAAAGTAGCTCATAATCGTCTTCATCAGCAAATGGAGTTTGCTTGGTTATAATGGACAGGGCTCAATTGTCATCATGTATGTGCCGTTTGTATGGAACGTTATGTGATGACAACCGCACAATCTCCATAACAACTGAGAAATCTGCAGCCACTGGGGAAGACCGTAAAGTGCAGCTGGAAGCTCAGAAGAAAGCTACTGAGTGGAGAGTAGAATTACATTTTTGGATTTTTATATTGTTATTCTCAATATTTTCATTCACATTGTGTATATAATACAAATTAAGACAGACTATTTACAATTCAGCAGAGCTGTGTTTGTCTCTGCTTTATATTTCCAGCGAGAAGCACAAAGAAGCTGACACAACTTGACTTTCAATGTATTTTCTGCAGCACTGATTTAAAGCATTTTTATTAGATCTCTGTACAGGTACAAATTCTACTCCTGATCAATGTTCTCTGCATTTTATTCATCCTCTCCATCACAGGTAGTTGGAGTGGCTCAGGCTATCAATAAAAAATGTGGGGAGGGTGGTGCCTTCACTGACCAGGATGAAAAGGTTAGTAAAGTTCACTGGTTAATATGTCTAAATTCAGATTCTGGGAAAAATGTCATTGGCAAGCTATGTTGCTCTGACTGCTTTGTCTGTAAGCAGCAGCATAAACTGAGCTGTGCTGACCCACGTCACACACACACAGAATGAAACTTCCTTTACCTCAGTCCATCTTCCTCCGCTTGTATGCGTCCTTCCTCATATCATCTGTCAGGTTCTTTCATCAATGAGTGATCTTTTTTCCATGCAACAGTCCGGTCTTGTTTCCTGTAGTTCCTTCTTTACTGTCGGGATGTCGTTCTGTTCCTCCCCAACAGGACTTCTCCGCCTATTTGGCCTTTTCAGGCATCGTCCTGCACAACGCTCAGCTCTACGAGACGTCGCAGCTGGAGAACAGACGCAATCAGGTGGGTGTCACTGTGTTTTTGAAGGTGTGTGCTCGCATAGAAACGATTCTGAACAGGATGCATTCTCCTGTGTGTGAGCAGGTGCTGTTGGACCTGGCCAGTCTGATCTTTGAGGAGCAGCAGTGTTTGGAGGTTTTACTGAGGAAGATCGCAGGAACCATCCTGTCCTTCATGCAGGCCCAGGCTTGTACCGTCTTCATCGCTGACGAAGACTCCATGGTCAGCACACACACACACACACACACACACACACACACACACACACACACACACACACACACACACACTCAAAGGCTCTCACCATGGTAATACTTGATAATCCATCTTTAAAGCTTACCAGCTTTGCAGTGAAACAGCAGCACAGGGGAGGATTCTTTTGCATAGTTTGCATTCAGGTGCCTGTTGAATGCACATTGGAGTGCTTCTATGATACCTGGGTTTCAATTCAACACGTGATGGATAACTTGCAAACAGTGCACCAGGTTACAGTAGTGCTAAATATATATGTGTCTGGTTGTAGCAGCTAAGAACAGAAAATACATCCAGCTGTCTGTTAAAACCGGACTACATTTTGTAGATTCAAACCTGTTTTTTAACGGCATTGGATTTTAACATATAACTTAGTTTAGCTTAAAACGTAAAATCCTTTGCATACATTAAAGTGTTCTATGCAGTTTTACATGTGAGGTGCCACTACAGTGATGGTGGTAACTAATTCCAAAGAACTTGCTTACTAATGTAGCCTAGAGAGTGTTTTAGTCACAACAGGTCAACTGAATATGCGTAAATGTGAGAAGAATATAGTTCCCAAAAAAGGAATACTAAATGAATAATAACTTGAGTTTAAATGCAGCGGTTCCAGGTTCTTTACTCCATAAAAACTCTGCACAGTTTAGTCTGTATCATCTCTATATACTTACTAGTAATTACATCGTTCTTTTCAGGAAACTTACTGGGAAATGAAAAGGAAATGACTGTCCTGTCCACAGTGAATTGTTTTCATACTGTGATCCCAACTTGAAAGAGTTCATGTTTTCAGTGACACAAAGTTTGAATTCAAACTCAAACTTTAATTCAAACAGCTGTCGTTTGCAAAATGACTCAGAATGGACTCTTCATTTAGTGAGTTGTGTAAACAACAAAAAGTACATGCTTTCAGTGATCACCTCCCTTCAGACAGATAGCTAACATTAGCTTATGATGGTTGACAGACAACAATCTTCTGTTGAATCTTTAAGCAGTCATTAGGTCTGAAGTAGGATCTCCAGGATTCTGTGAAGCAGTCTGCCAAATCAAACTGTTTCTTTTGTTTCATTTCTATGAATTAGCGCGATTGAGTGTGTTGTACAGTTTCTTGAGAAATAGAATTAGTTCAGATTCATCAAATCAATCAAACTCAATGTTAATACATTACTTACTAATATTGCAACAATTGATATTGTAGTTTGAAGTCTCTATTAATGTTTTCTCACTCGCAAAACCATTTCTTCTCCTTAAAGTATTTGTATTTAATGGTGTTCAGTCCCAGTTTTGGGGTTTGAACTGCATACTCGTTACATCCACTTCCTTCATAGAGAAGGTATGAGCTGATAATAGCCTGCAGTAGATAGTCTGTGTGTATATAAATAAGTACTGAATAATTAATGACTAAGTAGCACAAACAAAGACAAAGTGGAAGAGGTGAACATTTCTTGGAGCCATGGTGTGCATACAGTATGATACACTGAGCAGAAAGACAGTACGCTGCCGAGACCAAATGAAAAAGTGATAAATGAGGAGCGGAAGGTAAAGGAAGTGGATGATGATGATGACGTGAAGGAACAGAATTTGTTTGCTATTATAGTTTATAAAGTCGTGGGAATTTGCATATCATCAAGAGAGGGTAAACCTAGTTTGTCAGATATTGAATTAAAGTTGATAATAATTATTAATCATCAATTATTAATGATAGAATACCTGTTCATCTTCTGTACAGCAGCAAGTTATTTAGTTGTGCTGTGGGTAACTTTTTATAAAGGTTTCATTTTGACTTTTTAAATGGATGCAATATGATATGATTACCTTAAAATGTCCATTGTCCTCTGTGCTGCCTCTACCATCTACCAAGCAAATGGATGATAAATGAGATTGATTATATCTATACACACACACACACACACACACACACACTATAGTTTTATCAAACCCTTAGTATAAGATGTGATCAACACTACTCTGGGTGTCAATGGTAACTGATTCTAACATTTTCACTAAACAGCTAGGCAGTAAGGCCAAAAAACTAAAAGGATTCAAGCATGGGTGCATTTCACAATTTTGATTTCTTTTTTCAAGCCTACATGTGCAGAACAGTTGAACATAAACAGAAAGTTTGTGCTTCTTTGCATCAGCCTGTGTATCTGCAGACAGCTGGTTAGTGTGTGACACTCCCACACTCCCCTGCACTGAATCGCAGCAACAGCTGATTAAGGGCTGTCTTGAGTCCTGACAGTCCCAGAAACTGTGGCATGAATAGCTGCACCACAAGAGCACATGCTGAGGTTGACGGGGCTGTCGTGAGTCCAGATGTGTCCCATCTGTCTCCAGGCGGCTCGCTGGCTCTGTCTCACTGTCAATCTAGCGATCGCATATACGAGGAGGTCAGACTGGAAAAACACTCTGCTGCTCACTAATTTAATCTCTCTGTTTGTGTTTGTTCAAGTATCTCTGGCAATTGGAAGTCGACTAAACCGGATTTGACTTTTTCCAGCCTGTCCCTGTTATGTAGCCGATAAGCTTTAAACTTTTGCTAGCCACCAATCCCAGCTTTTAGACCGATACAAGCCAAGTGACTACACTGCAGTCTGTGCTCCCCTGTGGCAGGTTGAACAGTTGATTTACAGTCATCACAGCGCTGATCGATCAGTGTCTCTTCCATATTCTCAGTTGCTCGGTGAACAGTAGAATATTACGGTGAACAGCTATTGCTACAAGGTAAACTAAGTTTTGCCTGATTGGCCGCCGCAGCGTGACGTCGGGTTGCAAAACTTGATCCTGTTATAACTGTTATGACTATAACTGCCTGCACCACCAGGTTCTAAAACCGGTGTTGTTGCTACAGCTCCTGATTCTATCTGAATGTAGCCTTAGACTGAAAAAAACCCTTCTTTGCAAATTGTAATAACTTGACTGTCACAATTTAGAAAGTTCACACATTGTTCAAAAACAAAAGTTTAAATCTTTCTAAATCATTTGATTCATCGCCCGGCCCCATGTATACTGTAGTACACTGAAATATGGAGACTATTGCACCTTCAACTCTGAGGACAACCTGGCAACCTTAGCCAACAACACCTTTAAAGACCTCTGAAAGTCATTACTAGCATACGCCTCTAAGAATCTTAGTAAAGCCACTCTTTGCATAAAGACTATGAATACATTGGGATTCCATAGGAAAATGACAAAATCCAGTCCAGAACACACATATTTGATCATACTGTGACTTATTTTCTTACCTTTTTATGTGTTTTATCATAAAATACTTGACTAAATGTAACCACCAATATGTCAAAATGAGCAGCTGCTCAAATAGATTTATAGCAAATGGGTGCAACAGTGGAAGGCTGTGTTGTTTACCTTGAAATGAAATAAAATACGTTGAACAGAAGGAAATGAAGAGCAGCTTTTAGGAGCATAATGAGTTCTGTCAGACAGACCTCTGACATTCTGACAGAAATTGGAAATGCAGAGTTTCAGTCCTGCAAATCGTTTTTAAGACGTTTTTATATACAGAGCAGACAGAACAGTAGCTGGCTGTGTTTTAATGTAAATATGGTCTATACTTCTGACTGACTCTCACACACACAGATCCCTGTTAGAGTCTCTGTGGGCATTAACATTTGTTTTGGCGGGTCCTCCTCAGGGGCGTCCAGTGCCTGAAAAACACACTCTGACGCACAGAAAACAAGCACACAGGAAAAGGAAGCAAATTAACTGTCACACACAGAGGGAGATTGATAGACAAGCTTGGTTACAGTATTCCTCCCATCTCGATACGTGCAAATCATTTCATGCATACCCAGGAACTCCGATCTACTGTTTACAGTATATTTAACCATTATTTTGATCTCATCTAAACAGAAGCAAGCCATGCAACATACTGTTTACATTTACAGATTTTCATATTGACAAAGGAAGTGTTGGATCCGATCAAATAGGTGACGGTCCCAATCTGGGAAGTGTAAATGAACCCCTGGGAATACCTATTACTGATCAGTGCAAGACTGTACTTCAATCAAGCACAGGCAGAAACTGTGTTGTGTCTTTCTGTCTTTCTAACATTCACATCGGTCCTTGTCACGTAAAGAGAAGACTACCAGATAAATTAACCCATTATCATGGGAAAACAAACTTTCTTATCTCAAGTTCAAAAAGTAATTAACGCATTCCCCACTGTGATGCTCAGTTTGAACTTCAGCAGAGCGTCTTGACCACGTCTACATGCATAAATTCATTGAGTTGCTGCCATGTGATTAGTGGATTATGTATTTGCGGTAACGAGCAGTTACAGGTGTACCTAATAAAGTGAGTGTATGTGGAGCACAGTGTTAGTTCAGGCTGAGATTGTCATCAGCTGTTACATTTAGGGTTTACCATCTGGTGGCTCATTCTTCAGCTGTGTGACTCCCAGCTGACTTGTAACGTCCATCATATTCATATAGATGTACAGCACAGCCATTTTAACCATTTAACCAAGTCCTTATATAGTTGTCAAAAAGTGGTTCAGTTTTCTCATTCGCTGATGAAGGCTGTGAGATGTGGTTAAAAGCTTAAAAAAGTGGACATTGAGTCAGGATTCTTGTAGTTATTTAAGAATGAGTTCAATTTCTTGGAAAACTTTTTGACAATTTTAATATAATATGAAGTGCAAATTTATCCTATTGAAAGTCTTTGGAGTGAAAATTGGTCCCATCAGAAAACAATTCTACCATCTAGTACTATTTTATTAAAACATATTACTGTATAGTCTGTGGTTGATAAATGTATGTGCTCTAATCGAGGGGCAACAAGCTACTCTATCTATGTAGAAAAGCATCTTTTCCACTTTGAAATTAAACTTGAATATGCTCAGATGTCCCAGTTTTCCACTAGCACTTAAACGCAGCATGCATTTACAAATCTGTGGATTTGCAACCAGCATTATTATAGTCTCAAAATCCCGAAAGCGAAAGTAACCTTTTTGCTTGGTATTTGCACGTTGTATGTGGATTGGAACACACATTTGTGAGTACGCATTAATACGCATCAATCATCGTTTACATTTACAAGTCTTGTTTATCAGTTACAAATTTTATTTTTCAGTTGCAGATCACGTACTACACATTTGCAAATATTATTGAGACTATTTTCACTCCATAAAAGCCTCTGTCTATGCTCGCTGTATTTGTGGAGTAAGTGGAGTGGGACTGCATGGCGGTCAAGATGACGACAGCAAGTTAAGAGCTCTGCCACAGTTTTGGACCACAAACAGCAGAGCTTTGGAAAGATGGTGGTGATTCAGAGTTATTTCAAGAGGAGAAAATGACAGAGCTAATATACGTGCAGTGAGACCGTCCAAACACAGTTCACAAAACAATTCCACCTCAAGGTCCATTTAGCAGCTGTTCATGTAGCTTCATGTAAGCTCAACATGTTAAAGTTCATTCTTGACCTTGTGAACAGCAGTTGACAAAACAATCTCACTTTAGTCTGATGCAGAAGATAATGTTATATGATTGGAAGCCCCAGAACAGCTCCCAAATGGACCATGATGTGAGAGTGTTTTGTCAAATGCTGCTTTAGATTCTGTTCTGTTCTGTTCAATCTTTCTGTTACATGGTTAACTTTACATTTTATGTTGTGTGTGTTTATTGTGATGCAGTTTTAGACATATTAATAAAAATAATAATAACTATTATACTGTAGGCTATATGGTACAAACTAACAGCCTTTTCAGGATCCAAGAGGATCCAGCCGATTCAATTTAATAATAGGATTTCTATAGATTATTCTAGGAAATATTATTCAGTGCGGTCTGTGAAAAAGTCAAACAAACTGTAAATGATTCAGAAACTCATTTGCAGGTAAAGACACGCATGACGTTTCCCAAAATCTTTTTAAGCCCCACAGTGTGTTCAATATTCTGATATGTTCTTATTAAACAGTTAGTTTAAAACATGAGGATGATTAATTATGTCATAATAACCACTTCTCTAGTCAAAGAACCTTCGAAGAACCGTTGTTTCTCTGAGTTAGTGTCTAGGCCTGACACACACACACACACACACACACACACACACACACACACGCAACTTAACAACAAGTCATTCTTAATGACAGTTTGACTAACACTTCAACTCGTTTATTACCCACAACCATGAGCCTTTCAACAACAACTGATGCATCTGCCAGCTTTCATCTTGAATAACTTTTAGAGAATGCTATGTTACTTTAAGTACTGATGCCACAATCTGTCAACTTCAATGCACATTATTTCCCATTTAGCAGCTGATGTGTGGGCAATTTTAGCGAAGAAATCATTCTAACTTTGTCCTTATCAATCTTTAATTTAGTTCAGATCCAAACATGCAGGATGTCCTATTGCTCTGGCGTCATATTTTCCTATCAACAGGATTCAGTGTATGTTTTTCTAGTCTTACCTACATCACTGCACTTGGCTCTCAGCACTGCACCCAGTCAGTTCCAACATCACCACCAATCCCAACAGCAACATTTCAGTTTTAGAACTCATTCCACTAGGCCGAAGGCTGACTGCACTGAATGTCAAGTTATTCTAAATACTGGTTTCACAAAGTATCAGCTACATAGCCAATTCACCATTCAATATTTGTGTTTAGGTCTGTGCTAACTGGATGGGGAATGCAATGCCGTTGAAGTGGTTTATATTAGGTTACAAAACATTGGTGTTTAACTTTAACTTTGGCTGGTATTTATTGATTGAGGCTCTTGTTTGAAACATTGTCCAGACTATGAAACCAGCTTTCATAAAAATCCCAGAGCAGCATTTAATAACTGATATATCCAAAATACAGTCCACATGGAACCATTAACTTAAAACTCAATCATACTTGCGGTATATAGACCTGCACATAGTTTTGGTGCTTTGTACCCGTGTTTTGAGATATCTGTCTCTGACATTTTTGCTTGTTCATGGTTCATCTAATAATCCTTAGACAACACTCTGAGGAGTTTCCATTGGAACACAAAAAAAATAGTCTCTATTAAAAGTGTTGCGGCAAAACTGGATTACCAAACAGGCAACCAGACCCCCAGGGGCTCCAAAGGGCCCAGGTAGTCTGTGTGGCAACTACCTTGATTTGATTTGATTTATTTGGTAAAATGCACCACTAAAGCACAATGCCACTGAACTGGTAAGGGCTCTAAAGTGGCCCCTGCATACTCAATCTTGAGGCCCTGTTTTATAGAGGGGCCCTGTGTCATAATCTAGTTTTAATACCTTTTTTATTTTATCCACGCCACCGGTGTGGAGTCCATCATATTCAGATGCCACTTTGGTCCAGACTGACACGTCTTGATACTATTGGATGGATTGTGACGGAATGTGGTTCAGACATTCAGGATGAATTGTAATAATTTTGATGATCTTTTGACTTTTCTTTAGCGCCATCATCAGGTCAACATTTTAATGTTTTTGGTATGACCAAATACCTGCATTTTTTCACAAGCTAACTGATAATACAGAATACAGTGTCCTCTGTGGATCACCCAGAGGTGGTGATCCAAACAGGTGAAGTTGTTTTTATGTCATGTTCATTGCTGTTACCACAAATAAAATTTCACTTCTTTGTTTTGGTGGAGGCTGAAATTTCAGACAGCTATTTTAAAACCTGAACAAATAAAACCAAAACTATCTACACGGTTATACCACTAGAGGCTTTTCTTATTATTTGGGTGAACCAATTTTAATATCATGAATCAAGATGTTTTATTTCATGTATGTACTCAGCTTCATAGGCTGCGTTACAATCCACTTTATTATACTGTTACTGTATATGTGTATGTTTGTCCCTCTCATGACCTCTGGGTTGCCAGACCAGCTGTCTCCCTTTCTTTTATGCCCCTCCCTTCTTCTCTCTCTTCTCCGTCTTTCCTTACTAAACATTTACTCTGAGATTTGGATCTTTTACTGGCCTTATCTGCCAGACGGCAATCTGTATACAGGTGTCAGCTTTAAATGTCTGTAGTTTCTCAAGCAGGACCCACAGCTCTGTGAATTTTAACGCATCTTTTCTTGATGAAAGGAGCTTTCCTGTAGGAAGTCTAGTAAATGACAGTGCTGGTCTTTAACACTGGACGGTACCAACAGTGACACAGGAGTTTTCAAGATGTTGGCCTGCGTTGGCTCACTTTGCTGCAGTACGTGGCAGGGATGTGTGTGTGTGTGTGTGTGTGTGTGTGTGTGTGTGTGTATGCTTGTTTTCAATATACACAGTATACTGTATGTGGTGTATTTGTTTTGTACTGCACATGTATGGGCATACCTATAAGTGTGTGTACTTATAATAGTGTGTGTGTGTGTGTGTGTGTGTGGGTGCATGTGTGATAGGCTTTGACATCTGGCTCGCCACTGGGAGTGTTTTGTTCTTCTGAGATGTTTAACTCTGCCCAGTAGAAATAATTCTGGAATTGGCTACAGGTGTCCTGAAACATATTAGGCTGTGTGTGTGTGTGTGTGTGTGTGTGTGTGTGTGTTTGAATGTGTGTCTAGTACAAATCTGTACAGTTGTTAAACCTCCTGCTGTTTTCTATTCTCTCTTTGTTTCTTCCTGTCAAAACCCACCCAGTCTATCCTCCTCTCCTTTCCTCTTACCAAAACTATAGAAACAATTTTAAAAAACTATATATAGGCTGGGAAAAAATTCCTTAAACAGATGATTTGTATTTTGTTTTCTGACCTGTAACCTCTTTAAGATGCAAAGAACCTGAGGCTTTAATTGCATAATGCATAATGGTGCTTTGAGCTAAATGCTAACACAGCATTGCAACATGCTCACATGTAAACATTCAGATGTTTTAAAGGGCAAAAACAAAACTTGGGTCATGCACTTTGTGGCCGTCATAACATCTTGTGTGGTGACGCAAGATGAAAAGTCAGTCATTAGATGTCATCCCCTGGAGACCATGAATGACTCTACAGAATTCCATGGCAACATCTCCAATAGTTTCTAAGAAATTTCAGTCTGGAAAAAAGTAATGCACCAACTGACCAACATTGCAATTCATGGTCTAACAATGTAATGCTACTTCTGTCTTTTCTACTTAGAGAGATAGAAAAAAACTAATGCTACAAAAGTCAAGAAATATAAATTGAACTTTTAAATGTTTTAAGAATGAAATATCTGTACAGTTTGTGCAGGAATGTGCAAGATTTCACAGTATGAAGTATAAGGAATATGTGCAATGTACAGAAATAATAGTACATTATTATTAATGTGTGTTAATGTAGCATGTGGAGTCTGTTTAGGACACACTCTCACTTTTTTCTCCTTTTTGTTTTCTTTCTCCAATGCTCCACTCCACTATTAAACACATAAATCACACAGTGTATTGTGTTATGGATTGAGACAATAGATGGAGGTCCATAATATAACATGGGCAGGCTGCATGAGATTGATACATCTGTCCCAGATGCTGATAACTGCATGTGAACACCTCACAGGCATGACCATCGAACCATTCCTTAGTCCCTCAAAGAATAGAAAACAAGTTCAATTTATTTCAGTGTTCCCACACGCATGAAAAAAAATCCATTATCCCGTGTCATCCTGTTATAAACTTTCCCACTTGCCAGAGACCCCAATAAATGTCATAACATTGGCAGGTCTTTTTCTGTTTAAAACAGCTTTATTACCCTCACCTAGATAGATCAGGGTGAACTAATGCCACAGAGCAAAGGTGTGTGTTTATACGTGCAAGGGTAGGGGTCAAATTCTTCCAAAACGAAGAAGCCTCGTCCATCTTTAACATCCTGTCCCCACCTCTTAAAAGTGGAAAAAGGATCCTTTGCGAGGGGTTGGGAGTGCAGGTTGAGAGAAAACAAGTCCCTATAAGGGGGTGAAAGACGAAAGGAGAACTGGAATGTCGAAATAAACTCTCCTTCTGGCAAGGCTTGATGGGTAATGGATCAACATCCCCTTTCTTCATGCTTGGAGACATGTTCTAAGCAGTGTGTGCAGTACCACTGCTTAACCTACGGTATTTGGATGTTGGGTTTAGCCGTAATGGCTTAATTGGAGGGAATGAGGAAGTTGATATGTCCAGAAAACATACAGGGTGGACCTGCAGCAAAGCACAGAACCTTTTTTTCTTTTCTTTTTAGGTTAGAATCTTTTCCAAACCAAGACCGTGTCTTTATTCATGTGTTGTCACCTGATCCTAATGGCACTATGCCAAGCATGTGTCGCCCCCCCAGTAAGTGCTAGCCACATTACTCCATCTGTAATATCTCAGACAAATAAGCTTATATTTATTCTTTTTGCAGAACTCCTTCTCCAGTGTCTTTCACATGGAATACGAGGAGCTGGGTGAAGTCCTAGATGCCCCCAAAAGGTAAGGCGATCGCCCTCAACTGAAACCCGTTATTAAATTAAAAGTCCTGCAGATTAGCCTTGAGGCATACTCCAGCTGTTTCCACCAGTCATTAGCGCTTGAATTTGCAAACTTCCCTTTCCCTCACCCTCAGAAGCCCTTATATGATGTTTGTGTAACATGCTTTTGCACAAGGATTCATTATGATCGTGTGTGTGTGTGTGTGTGTGTGTGTGTGTGTGTGTGTGTGTGTGTGTGTGTGTGTGTGTGTGTATATATGTACATTAACAGAAGGATAAGTAGAAAACGAGGTATGTATGGTGATGTTTTGGCAGTAGTGAAAGTCTTATTGTGCCCATTCAGTCACATTGAATTGCAAGAGAAAAGACAAGACAGCGGCTCATTCCAATACTCATACATTTGCAGAGCTGATTTGCAGCCCGATGGGATCTTTTTGAGGTAATCCGCCGTCTTCACCTGCCAAATTCCCAGACATTTGATCGGCGCCTTTCGGCTCAAAGCTCTTGTTCTCATTAGCTGTGTTCTTTTGGCTTGATACACTGTCTTTAGGGCTCGACTTGACAGCTCCTCAATCACAACCTGTTTATCATGATGAAGTGGGCCCTTTTACTGTCTTGGAGGCTGTCCGAGACCTTTCCAGGAGGTTCTAACAATCGTCCGTCATGCACAGTCACAGTTGTTTTGAGGTCAATATGCTCTCTTATTGCATGTGGCAGCTGTACTGTATAAGTTGCATATGTGGAGCAGCAGTTGTACTACAGTGGATAGAGATGTGATAAAGTTATTTTCAGCCAGGAAATGTACATGTGAATGTTTGTACAGTATATTACAGCTTACAAACACACTTAAAGATGTTATGTGAAGAATCATTGAAACTATGTCACATGAAACTATGTCACATTACAATGCTACATTCATATCATGAAGGTAGCATTAACAAATGAGACCACAGTGGCATTGTATGTGTTTTTCCAAATGTCACAATCTGCCATGAGGCAGCAGGAACAGGACCCAATTGCAGACAGGCAGCTCCAGAAAACCAAAGGATTTAATTAACAAATATACAAAACAAACCAAAACCCAGACAAATGTCCTGGGGTACAAAAAGGGCCCCTAGCAAAACAACCCACCTTGGGCGGAGGGGGTCCGGAGGAGGGACCCAGAAAACCCAGAATAGGAGGGCGACCAGGCATGGAGGACGCTTGGGAAGACGCTTGGGAGGACACTTGGAAGGACGGTGCGCCAGGACCAGGCATGGAGAGGCACGGCTGGAGGCTAGGGGACAGGCCGCTCAGGAGGACGGCCAGGTCGGATCCAGGCACGAAGACCAGACATGGAGAGCCTCTCAGAGGAATGACCCAGACGAGACCAGGCCCGATGACCAGACATGAAGAGCAGCTTAGGGGGACTGCCCGGAGGGGACCGGGCACCATGCCAGACGTGAAGAGCCGCTCAGGGGGATGGCCCAGACGAGACCGGGCACAAACATCAGACATGGAGAGCAGCTCAGGGGGACAACCCGGACGAGACCAGGCCCGATGTGAGGCTGACGAGGCAGTGGAGCAAGTGCAGAGGACAGTGGTGGCGGCAGCTCATCAGGAGAGGGCGGTGGCGGCAGCTCTTCTGGAGAGGACGGCGGCAGCAGCTCATCAGGAGAGGGCGGCGGCGGCCGCTCATCAGGAGCAGGGGGCAGCATCACAGGGGACTGTGGTGGAGGCAGCATCACAGGAGGAGGCGGCTGCGGCGAAGGCAGCATCAAAGGAGCAGGCGGCCACTCATCAGGAGGCGGTGGCGGCTACTCACCAGGAGGCGGCGGCAGCGGAGCAGGAATGGAAGGTGGCTGTTGCGGCCCAGCAGGGACCAGCGGTGGCTGGGGTTGCAGTTGCTGGGTTTGCTGGGGTTGCTGTTGCGGCCCAGCAGGGAACAGAGGCTGCTGCGGCACAGCAGGGAACAGGGGTTGCTGTTGCGACCCAGCAGGTACCAGGGGCTGCTGGGGTTGCTGCTGCTGAGTCCAGTCGTTGGGGACCCTGGAGACCACCCCTCCTGTGGCCTCCACGGGTTCCTGGGAATATAACTAGCCTTTTGCCCTCATATAGAGAGGAAGACTGAGGGCTAGTAGGCTGTGGCTTGGATGCAGAGAAGGCTGGAGAACGGGGAGCGTTGGCTCCGCATCCACAGAATGACTAGGGCTCTCAGCAGGTGGGGGTCCTCAAAAAACACCTCCTCCAAAACACCAAAAAGTAAGCTGGTACAGTTACCCGCTGCTGGGTCCATGTGATCATTCTGTCAGGAGGCAGCAGGAGAAGGACCCAATTGCAGACAGGCAACTCCAGAAAACCAAAGGATTTAATTAACAAATATACAAAACAAACCAAAAACCACAGGAGTGTAGAATACGTCAGGAACAAGGATCAAGGAACCAAGAACAGCACAATCCCGAACAGCAAACACATCCAACACAAACATATACAATGATCCAACTCAGAACAAAGGAACTCTCTAAAATGTTCCTCTTCCTTTTTTGTTCCATAAAGCAATCACCTTTCCTAACCCAGCAATGTTTTCTTCTGCTCTGTCAACCATGTCTCCGACTAAATGTTTATATACCACAAATTAGCCTTACTAGGAACCCCCCAGCAGCCAAATGGTTTTAGTGCAGGCCACATAACTTCAACGTACCTGGTTCGATTGGAGCTGGGGACCATTGTTGCGTGTCGTGCCCCTCTCTGTCCCCTGTTTCCAGTAAGACCCTTCACTATCAACTGTCAAATTAAATGAGAAAATGCCCCCCTCCCCCAAAAAGAAAAAATATATATATATTTATTTATATAGATTACCTTACCAAGTATGATTTAGATTAATCGTGATTGCTGCCTAGATTATGGTATCTTGCAAAGTATTTTCTAATCCAGAAAAGGTGAACTTCTTAAGGTAGTTAGTATGCTCCAACCAAAGTTCTCATTGGATGATCAAACAGCATCTGAAACCCCCTCCTTTCACAGATTTACAATGTTGAGGAACGGGATGGCTCCATTCAACAATCTGACAATATATGCCCACTTTATGCAGCGATTTGGCCAGTTGTGTGGAGGTTAGACATTAGGCAGGATATTCTCTCTCTCAAGCTTTGTTTTTTTTGTTCAAACAATGAAATCTGCCCTTTTTTGTGCCAGTGCAACACCATGAATTCCTTAAAAGGAAAGACTGCCTGAAGGTATGTGCCATTATTCCCATTTGTACAACTGATCCCGTATCACCCCTCTCTCTGAAGGCTGACTTTTTAGCCTGCCTTCGAGTGGGTTAATCCAGCCGAGGTATAAACCGCTGTGGGTCCATTAGTGTTCTGAGGATGCTTCATACTAACTAGTTTGTTTGGAGCATACAACACCCTTTATACTGACACAGAAACCATAAGGAGGTTCTGGGGTGGCTGGTTGGGTGTACAAAAAAAAAGACAGGAGACCAAGGTCCATGTCCTGTGTTCTACATGTTAGATTTAGGCTACTATCACTCTTGGTCAAAGTTAGGCTAAGTTTGCGGTCTTGGTTAATTATTGAAAAAGTAACGCTGACTTGAAGCAAGTGAGTTGCTCCAACATAACCATAAAAATGTCAGTCAAGGAGTTGTAGGAGTGAATATTTTACTTAAAAACAAATGAAGAACATTGACAGTGAAGAATAATAGGATAAAATCACAACCGGAGTAGCTTTACTTTTCTTACAAAAAAGTAGTTGCTACTGCAATTTAGTTGTATGACGAAAAAAATCAATGCCCACTTACTAACTTTTTCTGCAGCTTTCAACCACATCTCACAGCCTTCATTAGCAGATGGATTTTACATAGCACTTCTGATGAAGACCATGCAAACGTTTTCCACTGAAAGACTGTAAGATCTAATTAAAAGATAAGCAAGAGTTAACTTTCCTGCTTAATGCAAATTAGTTTTACATGGACACAGGGTTGGCTTTGTTGACAAAACTGTACATTTCATAAATAGCACAATTACCACTCCTTTATCCTGTTTCTCCTCTAGATATGATAATGACTCATTAACAGCACAATAATCATTTCTTGAGGACAAAAAGGGAAATGAAATTGATAAAAGAACAAAGAAATCAGAATCAGAAATACTTTATTAATCCCTAGGGAAATTGTTTATAATAAACAAATAGAGGAGCAATGAAGATAGAGCAGCCAATGAGAGAGCCCAATGCTTTAAGGATTTACAGGCAGATGAGTGGAGGGTTGGGATGAGAAGAAAAGGATTGGAGGAGCCTTCAGCTGCAGAGCTTCCTGACATCAACTCGTGCTTCAGCCAGGAGGACTGAATGAGCTGTAATCTGATTTAAGATGCAATGAGATAGAAATCCCTGCCCCCTCCTCCTCAGCCCCCTTTGTCTCCAGGGTGGCCTGGCCTCCCCAGTTGCTACGCAGCCACTAAAATTCAATCTTAATCTCAGCCCAAACAACTGTATACTGTGTATGTGTTTGTATCAATTTACCAATAAGTGGGGCCTATATTGGTCTTTTGTTGGTTGTGGCCATTAGTCATATTTCTACCTGAAATAACAGATATGCTACAGTTGATGGATTGCATAATTATAATAGACTTTATTAATAATACATTAAGTGTGCTAGAACCCTTCAGCCTGACTTGATAGTAATAAGACCAGATCAGATTTCACTATGCATATACTTCAGCTTCCAATGCTAAATAAGATGCTAATTCTTCATCATGACAAGAATGAAGATAGAGGATACACTGATTACCAGAAATGGTCAAATTTAGATTCACAAATGTTAAATATTGCAAAGAAATTACCACTTACAGCTGCTTTAATCAAGATGTTTAATATTGGTCTTCGTTGGTCGAAGCTTAGTTTACATGTTACATGCGTTCAGGACCTGTGATCGTATAAATGAGGACACTTAAAGGAGCAAAGGAGGATTATTATAAGAGAACCAATAAGAAATAAATAGGCAGACAAACTCTTAATACTATTATAAATAATACAACTTTCAACATTCACTTAGTAACATATTCTAGCACTATCAACCCCATCTCATGGTCCTCATCAGCGGATAGAATTTGCTAAGTAGTCAGGAAGATGGTTCAGTTGTTGATGGTTAAGTCTCATAATGACAACGTTGCTCTTCTCAGTAAGTGGTGTACATTATTCCTGGAATATTACTGTACATGGCCCCGGGTTTGCAGTGTGGTAATTTCATAAAACACAAATTAACTCAAAATATGTACCATGTCAGTACAGTAAAAATGTTCATATTACCACAAACCATTAGTCACAAAGTGAACCTTGTGCTCTTGGGGACCCTTGAAGGTCTGGGGCCTCAGGACAGTTGCTCACTTTGCCTGGTTGGTAATCCAGTCATGGCTCTGGGTCTTCATTCTAAAATAACTTGTGTAATTCCATGAAGGAAATTGAGGCATTATAGTTCAACCCTTTACTTGCAGAGCATTGCTCCTAAGGCACTATAAGAATTATAAGCACATTATAACCACAGTGATTTCAGGTTTTCAGGAATCTGTGTGCAATATATTTTTAGAAATCTGCAAAAATATAACAGGAGGCTCTCAACCACATGTCATAGTCAGGCTCTTTTGCCTTTATTATAGAGAGTAAGTAGAGAGGTGAGAGTTAATGAGGCAGAATAACATGCAACAAAGGCCCCCGGCCAGACTCGACCCAGGAAGGTTGTGATTTCATGGTCAGCATCTTAAACCCCTAGTCCACCAGGAGTCCACCAACCTGCCGCTGTCAACAGTGCTGGGAAAGCCACAAGCTACTCTTCATTTAAATAAGCTACAGCAACTCTACACTTTTGTTGAAGGTGGCATGTTACACTACAAGAAACATCTACTGTTAGATAATTAATAAACAAATAAACAAATGCTCAACTGCAGTGAGCAACTATTAGGAAATGACTGAGCCTTTTTTAAACTATATATTTATGATTAGTTTTAAAGACGAGTTGGGGTTGGGTTGTCAGAAAGTCAGACGAACTAAAACATTGTTGGTTTGGGTCTTTTCATGGGATTTGTTGGCAATGAATAAATAGAAAAGATTCAAGAGTTTTATTGTCATATGTACAGTAGTTGTTTACTGTACATATGACAATAAAACTCATGAATCTTTTCTATGTATTCATTGCCAACAATCACACAACAGTTACAGTATACAATGAAATTCTTACTTTGCTGATCTACCTGTACCATACAGTATATAAACATATATACATACATACACACACAAGAATAAAGCATATAAGGACTATAGATATTCCTCTAAAACAAAAAATACTAGTAGTAAATAAGTAGACCTGAGCCGGAACAGCATTGATCATAATACCCAGAAAAGCCTTATCACACAGTCCAACAGGATTGTCTGTAAGGCCTTCAAACAACTGAAATACTTACTTTTTCAGAAACAGGAGGCTCACAGTTGCTGATAAATGTGTTCTCAGTACATTGTACATAAAGCATTGTATAAAACATTGTACTGAGAACACGTTCTCAAACAGTTCTTTCTATCAGGTTTTATTGACTCCATTGTTGCACCAATAGCAACTCCTGGCAGAGATAAAGCTATGAGACATAAAGTCAATGAAACCTGATAGAAAACAGTTTGTGACCCTCTTTGTATTGGAGAAGCAGATGGACCTGTCAGATCTTGTGAGCTTCATGTTCTGAAGCAGAGATTTAACACAGTTTTCCAGTGTCTGAACAGATCGACTGCATTTAAACTAAGTAAGGATTCTCCATATGAAAGCTATAATATATGTGTTTGCAAACAGAGCTCAGTATGTAAGCAAAACAAAGGGAAATAGGCAGAATATCCCAACATTGTCAGGGATGACACAAACCAGATGTCTTATGTTGTCTCGTCTATAGCGTCTTGTGTGTTTTATAGCCTGCTGTTGTGGATGTTTCTCCTGTGTTTAGATCTAATAACTGCTTTTAAATACCTCTGTGTGTATGTGCTGGATTTCCTCTGGGAGGACAGCGATATGGCAAAACTGGGCATCTCCAACTGGGCCAACACGGGAGGGGAGGGGCGCTGCAGGATGTTAGCTTTGACCGGCTGGAACCGCAGGAGGCTTTTTATAGTGACATTAACCCCGGGCTGCAGCTTCCAAACGACAAGCGTTTGTTTCGCAGAAGCAGGAAGTTCAGTGAAGCTGAACTGATGTTGATCCAGCTTGCAGGAGCGACAGGCAGAGTGTTTCAGGTTGAAGTGGGGCTGTTAACTTTTTCTGCATCTAGAGTTTGACTGTGGCCCTAAATTAAAAGCCAACATAGTGCTGTCATGGTTTTTAGTGATGCTGGTAGCTATTCTGTGGCCTCATTTAAGTCAATCACAGAGAGAGGGAAAGGAAATGTGGAGCGGACTTTAGTGTGTTTGGGTAATTAAACTCGAGCACAAATGCACGTACTGTGTGTGTGTGTGTGTGTGTGTGTGAGTTGAGGCCAGTCTGGATAGAACACATTGTTATAATTAGCCTGAAGACTTAGTCATCCAAAATTAAATTGTTTGTGGATAGGATGTTGGAAACTAACCAAACACGCACGCACACACACACACACTTACAGTATATACTCATCTGCAGTGATGGAGGGAGTATCTTTCACTTAGAGTATTTTTGGACTATGGTATTTCTACTTTATTACAAGTTAAAGTTTGCATTCAAAATGTTTCTGAAGTATAAGTCCAAAAGTCTTATCTGCAAAATGTACTTAAATTTAGCAAAAGTAAACATATTCATTACGCAGAAACTGCTTTCACAGTGTTATATTCTTAATAATATATTGTATTGTTGCATATTATTACATATTTGTCAAAGTTTGGAAATTGTAGTAAAACGTACAATATTCCTCTATAATGTAGTGAAGCAGAAGTACAAAGTAGCATTAAATGAAAATGCGTTTCTGTCTCTTCCTCTTCTTCTTCCTCACGCACACCTGCCAGAACATGCATTTACTATCTGTCATTCTTTCTGTCGTCCACTAACACACTCTCATATTCCCTCCCCTCTCACGCACGCACACACACACACACACACACACGCACACACACACACACACACACACACACCGTCCGGCCGCAGCACCACAGCCAAAATCCACTGGCTTTTGTCTTAACCTCATGTTGTGTTTATATATCCATTTTCCATCATTTATCATGCAGTATTATAGCTGACTGTGGCTGGACTTGGACAGGACAGATTAAAGATAACAAACAGGCTTATTAAACGCTGACAGACGTGACTGACTGCTTCAGCTCTCAGTCCTGAGCCGGGGTGCGGGGTGGCTGCAGTTCTCTCATTAACCAGCAGATGTTTTCTTATTCATCAATGCTGTTAGCTTGGAGCTTAAAGAAGCAGGTTTAGGGTTATAATGGTTGCTAAATTGAATCCAAGGAGCAGCTGGGCAAAGCTGTGTGAAGGAATAGTCAAAATCAATCTTCAAAACATCTCTAAGAAAGTTACTGAAAGTGACAGATCACAATGAATCATTTAAAAAACGCATTTTTTCCCACTTGGTTAAACAGATTGATTTCAGAAAAGTGATTCTATCCATATTCAGCTCATGACAGCTTGCTGATGTTGAAAACACATGGTGTGTGGTAGGTTTGTCCTCTGCAAATTGTTTTTGTTCTATTCCAAATAAGATGAACTCCGTAGTTAGCTTGAACAGCAATAGCCACCATGGCTAATTAGATGGCAAAAAAAGTGGTGTGTACAGAAACTCAACGTATCAGGAAGAGAAAATGTAAAGTGACTAAAAGCAATGTCGAAGGTGTAGTTTTCAGTGACAAATCCACAGAGAATTATCACCCAGTTCTCAGTTTTACAGAGCATTTCAGCATCTGTTACGCATATCTATAAGCTTATGTCTATATGGCCGCAGGGGGCTGGAGCCAGCCCTTAATTAAGTTTCTTTAAACATCTCACTATTGTGTATTATAATTTCAATTTGACAGTTACATTTATGGAAATATTCGAGGTTCCTTGTCTGTCATTTTATAGATTTGCAAACCTCTTTGGAAACTTTTGGAGTTCCTTTAGAAATTTAAAATGAAGTCCTTTTGACATGAGGTTTAATACACTGACCATGTAATCACAACCTCCCTGGGTCGAGTCTGGCCGGGGACCTTTGTTGTTGCATGTCATTCTGCCTCATTTCCCTCTCACCTCTACTTACTCTATATTAAAGGCTGCCCATGAGATGTGGTTGAAAGCCTCCTGTTTTATTTTTGCAGATTTTATATATTGCGCACAGATTATAACAGAAATCCTGAAATTACTGTGGTTATAATGTGCTTATAACAATACATGGGCAGAAGGAAGGGTTACGAGCTAGGTGTCCTGTAAAGTTGGAAGTGCTTCCCTCCCAAACCAACAACTCAAGGTGTTCCCTTACAACATGAATATGTGCACACAGGGGTTAATCCTGGTGAGCTTGGTGATCTCATTATGCATGGTTAGTTATGAAGTTGTTTGTGTTGTTGTGTGTCTCCTCAGGGACTGTGATGTCAGTCAGATTAACTACATGTACGCCCAGTTTGTTAAAAACACCATGCAGCCTCTCAACATCGCAGACGTCACCAAGGATCAACGCTTCCCCTGGACAGTCAGTAAATCTTTTCTTTTCTTTTCTTTTCTTTTCTTTTCTTTTTTTTTCTTTTCTTTTCCCAAAGTGAGTAATTTCCCTCTTGTCCTCTGACAGAGTGAAAACCCAGATCACACCCACAACCAGATAAAGAGTTTGCTCTGCACTCCCATCAGGAATGGCAAGAAGGACAAAGTTATAGGTATGATCTCTTTCTCTGTCTCTGGTGGAGCGCCCTTTGAAGTACTAAACCAGGGCTCTACCCAACTCTTTTTCATCAGTTCATGACAGTATCTGAGCTGCAGTCAGATCTGTTGAGAAAAAACTAGCAAGGACCAATGGGATGCACTGATTAAAAAAGAATAGGACAACAACAAGACAGATGTGGCCTACACCTGTTTCCCAACACACCAGAGTGAGATGAGGACTGTGAACATCAATCCCAGAGTGCTTCAGGACTAAAACTATCACTGTGGTTTTCCAGTCACTTTTCAAGGCAGTAATGCCTGCGCTCGGGATTAGAGGCTTTGACAATTTAAAAGAAATTGTAGACCTGAGAACACATTAAGCCAGCATAGCATTACCACTTTTATTATCTGTCCATGAATAGTCCTGCCACTCCATCCATCACAGTAATTATCATCAACATAATTAGCTGATAGCAGCCCCATAAGTTGGCTATGAAGACGACTAATGACTGTGGATGTCCTTCTGTGATCAAACAAAACAGGTCCTCACAGCCTGTCCTCCAACATTTAAGAGTCCTGTTGATGAGCAAGATCAAAACAGCTCAGTTGATTACAATGAAAGGTTCTGTGTCCATCTCCTCCAACATATTCATTTAGACTAGCTCATTCTTTGCTTCATGAATATATCATTAGCAATAAAGATGCAGCCATAGCCACTTACACAAACCTGCTAAACTTAGTCACATAACAGTTTAGGTAGCTTATCATTTAACGGCAACTGTTCTTCAAGTTCTCACCTTTAAAATAATGCAAATGAAATCTCTTTAAATGACATAATCAGCTGTCTGTATTAATCCATGGCTGGATCATCTTCAGCCCTTGGACAGATTTGAGCTGCCTGGGGCCCAGGATAATCCGCCAACCCCCTTCTTCTCAATGTGCGTTCGGATAGGACACAAAACCCCAACCAGCCAATATCCCATCTGAACATTACGCTAGCTTACCATCTAAGCTAGCTAGCAACGGACGTTCTTTCTGTTAATTTGCCTCCAGTGCCTCCTTTTTCCTCTCGTCTCTGTACGCGCCTTGTGTTTTGTCTGAAACTAGAATACTACCTGGTCATCGTCATCTGGAAAATGTAACACATAAGCACAAAACTAAAATACTGAAGGACTTAAACTGAGACCTGACAAGGACCCTCTTCAAGTCAGGGCCTCAAAAGTTATTTTAACTTAGTACCAACCAGACAAAGAAATTCTGGAGCTTGACTACTGGAGTCTCAGAGCAGGTACTCACTTTGCATGGTTGATTATCTAGCCTTGGCTAACACATTAGCATGGAGTGCCAGAACCACTGATCTACTGAAGCCACGTACACCACCTTTTAATTAGAGTGTTATTTAAAGCTCTTTACCAGAAGCATCCATTTGAATGAACCACTCATGTGTTATTCACAACATCATACATGATTTTTTTATAGCTCAAAGGTTAATGAGTTATGATTTAACATTTTGTATTCTTTTGCTGTCTACTTGTTTGTCATTCCTGAACATTGAAAGAAAAAGTAAACACAAAAAGTGGTCATTTATGTCAAATAGCACTAGTGTTCTCACAGCTTAAATCACTCAAGCATAACATGCACTGAACTTCCCAAACCAATAGTACAAGTTACTGTGTGTGTCTATGTAGGTGTATGTCAGTTGGTGAACAAGATGGATGAAGCATCAGGCAGTGTGAAGGCCTTCAACAGGAACGATGAGCAGTTCCTGGTGGCATTCGCCATCTTCTGCGGTCTTGGCATCCAGAACACACAGATGTACGAGACAGTGGAGAGAGCCATGGCCAAGCAAGAGGTCACTTTGGAGGTCAGCCTCATGCACACGCACACTCACACATAAACACACACACACACATACACAAACACACTACACATTCTTGCATAAAATGCTTCTTGAAAGTTTGACTTCAGTACATCCTGTGATCTATACTGACCTGGGTACTGACCATAGCAGGTCAGTGTAGTTTCTAATCATTCTTGGTACCTGAAGGGTGGAATTTATTGCAACACATATTGCTTTATTGAGCTGGGTGAGCTAAATGTAATGTAAAACCTCAACTGAAAGAGAACCATTATTAGACGCACACTGTTTTATAAATAGATTTTGTCATATTTTAGGGAGAGTTTGCTCTGTTTCGTATCTAACAAATGGCATGCCCAGTCTAGGGAAGGATTAAGCACGACATGCAACAAACTCTTCTCCTCCAACTTTTAGAACCTGGCTACAAAGCTACAAAGAGTGCTTATTTTTAGAGATGTGTGAAACTGTTTATTTATGTTTTTTATAGCATTTTTTTCAAGGTTTCGGATAACTAACACAGAACATTCGAACATATGACCTAAAAAAAACAACCTGATACGATGAATGAAACCTTATTATAATTGCTCAGCTCCCAGAATTTAACAAGGTTAATTTAACGTCACCCCTACAACTCCACAAAGAAAGCATTATGAATTATGTTAACACCTCACTGAGTTGCCAGTTTATATTAGACCTGTATGATTTAATTTGATCCAATACAACAGTGTTGCAATGCATCTTATTTCTTCACTTCTTTCTCTTTTCCTTCTTTTCTTGCACCTTTTCTCCTTTTCTGTATTTTAGTAGTTTCCTAACACTTTATCTGCTCTTCATGCTTGCTGCTCCATGGAAGATATTTTATCACGTAATAATGGGTAGCACTGAGCAATCACACACATTTTCTCTTGCAATCACACACATTTTCTTTTGCAATCACACACATTTCTTGTATTTGGTAGCTTGCCTTTTGAACACAATGTCTGCTCAGAATTAGTTCTGTCGGAGGGTTTCTTATTAGTATTGATCATATCATAATAAAAATGTAGAACAAATGTTATATGTTATATGTAATAAATCACTATATCAGTGGTAGTAGCCAGTAATTAGATATAAGCGTAACTCGTGTGCTTTTGTACTTGACATACTTTGACATTTTTAGAAAATGAAGACAGATTACAATATGATAGTGAGGGGTAGTGAGAATCCTCATAAGTATAACAGTATACAGTGTGTGTGTGTGTGTGTGAGCATCTCTGAGAGAGTTATATGCAGGTGTGTGAGTGACCGTGATAATGAGATTCAGGAGGATTTTTCTTGCTTCTTGACACTTTCCTGCCTTCAACCTTTATGTGCAACAGCCAGAACAGCAGAAATTCATTATAACTCAAATGAATGATTACACATTCTACCCAGCCTCATGTACTCCCCCCCTCTACGTTTCGTTACGCACCCTGCTGTTTTCAGTGTGTGTTCTCAGCGATGCAGCTGTCAGCTTCAGAGTGTCAGAGGTGATGTCTCCTCTCTCCTGCAGCTGACGGCCGCCTCCTCTGCCACCCAGCAGGTTCCACTTTACCCAGTTCAACCAGGCCCAACTGGCCTGGACCGCTGTACCCTTCTTCTGTTCACTCTGCCACTGTGTGTCAGTTCAGCTGTATGTGGCTGCTGTAGCCTAAAAAGCTCCGTGCTATCCCATCTGAATACATCAAGTGACAGGTTTTAAGCTAGCTCTGGTTCAACGCTTTAGTTTGGTTGTCCTTCATACCGATACCCCATCATGGAAAGTGTCAGTGTCCATTGTGGCAGTGACCTCTGGTTTTCAACTCCAGTCTAAAAAAGTTACATTACTGCCCAAATTCCAGTCTATCGATCTTTCTATGAAAGAAGTGCTGCTCATTGATCTCTAACATTGGCTATGATGGTCTAATACAGCCAGAGATATTAAAGGGCTATATACCACGGTATAAAAAGTAACCTCTGACAGATTTGTGTTGTGAAAATGTGTAAATCTTTAAATCCTCATATAGGGCTTAAATCAGGGCTAGTTCCATGCTAACAGTATATTTACAATGTGTTTAGTGAGATTAGGGTCCAGCTAACTATTTACACTAATATGAGTGACTGCATGTTAGTCTCACATTGTTATTTTCATCAACTGGTAACAATACAGAGGAAGAAAATGAGCTCCACCTTTACAGGCCTTTACAGACATTTTGAAGTGTCATAGCAGGAGAATTACAGATGATGCTAATAACATCCAGCAACTATTGCAGTGCCATGCAGCATTTAATAATGTTTTTAGTTTCTGTGTTTTACAAGTCAACATGTGTGCTGTGAGAAAGTTTATTCAGTTTTATTTTCACCGGCCATTTCCCCCTGGTCTTGTTCACACTGTGTGCAACTGCCCTGCAAAGCCCCATGTTCACTGTGTCTCAGTCACCTTTTAAACATAAAAAATGCACTGTTCAAAAGATATTCCAAAAGATGTTAATATTAAATCAAAATTTCACAAACCAATGGTCACCACAAAGCAGAAAGCTGACCTAAACAATGTCAGAGAGGTATGTGTGTTTTCTACAGAAAACTTGATATAAACCAAAGTTTGCATAGCTTATCTTTGTTTTTGGGTGTGTGTTGTTTGTGTTCCAGGTCTTGTCGTATCACGCCTCCGCCGCAGAGGAGGAGTCGCGGGAACTCCAGGTAACCGCGGTAAATTAACATTTATTCATTTAACAATACACACTTACACACCCACATGAACAATAGTTCCCTCCAGTGCATGGATTATTCAATACACATCCATGAACACACACATTGACACACACACACACACACACACACACACACACACAGGCAGATGTTGTCCTTCAGGGTCAGAGGAAGCAGTCATGTAACACAACACCACACTGCTGAATCAGCAAGAAAGCTCCAGTATAGCAACCCTATATGGCTGCTTTCCTCACAAAACACACACATGCACTCACACTTGTAGTGAACACTAAATGCATTAAATTAGTGTTTAATTACCTTGAACATTGGAAATGTTTGGTGTTCAGGCACTTACAATGCAAAATATGAAATAGAGCTTTCAGAAAAATCAGTTTCCTCATCATTGTTATGAATTGAGGACGTTCATATGAACAGTATTTAGAAACTGGTCATTTCAAAAATGGTCACATGACATGAACGAGGCAGTGTACCTTGTGTTGCAGTGGCAGAATGCAGATAAAATTACACTCATCACATGTTACACTGATGTATGCAAAGTTTCAAAGAGAGACCAGACAGTGTTGGATTTGGTTTCTGGGTTTAGAGGCCACTTGTTGTAGGTGTTCTTTTGTTTCGCTTTCAATGCAGAACAAGGTGTTTCAAAGCTCTCTCCATGCACAAACACTTTACTGCATTGTTCTTTTAGAAGAACAAACAGCTGGCAGAGGCATAGCAGCAGAATCAGTGGAGTTTGTGATATGCAGAGAATCAGACTGACATGGTCTTTGCTGTTTGAAGACGCTGCTGCCGAGCACACAGCCATGTAGAGAAACTGTTAATAATGAAGTGGTTATTTTAGATTGTATCTGGGCCTAGCCATTTTCCAATCAATGCTTTTTTATTTATAAATCGATTAATTCATTGTCCCTCTGACGTCTCTACAGATTTTTCTCCTCCATAGTTCAGACCTCTCAGCAGCTTTGGTTCAGTGACTCTATTGAGGCAAACAACCATCTGCCTCCTTAGTTTTATTCATCCTAATTACCTAGCCTTGCAAAAAACTCCTCCATCACACATATATATATCACTCTCTTGGTCTCTCTTTTTCAGCATATGTAACTACAGTTCTATGAATTCAGGATAGTGGCCAAAGATTGGACCAGAATCCAATGATGGTATCACAATGTGACTATATGTAATTTACTGACTGAAAAACTGTATACTGTAAATTCTGAAATAGTGGCCGGGACCTTTATTATTGCAGAGGGTACCAGGTGTTTATCTGAATCAGGCTTATATTAGAGACGAGCCTTTTTTTTCTAATCCACTCTGTTTGATAGTATATAGAGAATTTTATTTAATCATATTTTTTATGACGCCTGCTTGTTTTCTGATCTTCTGTTTGCTCTGTAAAATGTCTGTTAATACAAACTCAACATTTCCTGTATTTGTTTCAAATCAAAAGCCCTGTGGATAGAATGCCTTCATTTCTTAACAAGGCTTTTATAGTTATTGCCGTCTTGTGGGACTTGTATGTTATGACAACATACAATTTGGCTGAGACATTAACACACAGACACCAGCAGTGACTGAAGGAGGACAACGATAATGTAGATGAGTAGTCCATTTTGTCTCAGAGTGCTCCAGAATGCTTCGTTTACGTGTTAAAATCACAAAAAAAAATGTCTTCAGGGGGAGGATGCCCCTATCTGATCAGATAATCAGACAGGTTCGTGTTGCTTGAGCCCAGGATAACATCTCTCAGATGCATGGTAAGAGATCAGATTGGTAACCAACATGTACTAGACTGTAAGTGAAAAAGATCATTACATTGTATAATCAGACTACAAGCAGTAATTAGAGTGAAAACACTGATTTTTTGTTGAACCTCTCATATAATTGACCCTCTGGCTTTGTACACAAATTTCACAAAATATTAAAGGCGCTCCCTGCAGTCAGACTGTCTTGTGATTTTGTTAATTAGCTCATCTAACTGCTTTCCAATATGAACCAATCAGTGCAGCACAGCTTTCACACAGCCGTAACAATGACACCACATGACCATCTCCAAAGGTCCTGCTCTGTTTTCTCCTGATGGCAAAGTGGCTGATAACAGATAACCTGATTAAATGGCCTCCCTCTGCTGCTAGAGAGAGGATGTGTCACTTGGTATCTAGGACACTAGGACTTTATTTTTCGGGTATGTTCTACCCAAGAGACCGCTACATACAGTATGTGAGACACATTATAGGATGGAAACCCGTAGTGTTACTGCTACTGTAACTGCAGCACTTTTATGTTACTTTTGTCATATTCTGGACTTGGAAAATGTAATGTGTGTGTGTGTGTGTGTGTGAAGGTAGCCACAGTGCCATCAGCCCAGTCGTTGCGTCTTCTGGACTTCAGCTTCAGTGACTTTGACTTGTCAGACACTGAAACCACTCTGGCTACTATCCGCATGTTTGTCGACCTCAACCTGGTCCAGAACTTCCAGATGAAGTACACGGTAAGAGCTGACCTGCATGTTCCATAAAAAAAAAAAAATATATATATATATATATAATATATATATATATATATATATATATATATAAACACACACACACACACACACACACACACACACACACACACACACTCAAAAGAGCAGCACACAAACATATTCACATACACACACACAAAAAGCAGCATATCATCTTTTGATCGCAGTCTACCCTGCTGGGGTTAAAACACACCCACTACAGTGATGCTGCTGATGCTGTCAGATCCAAGCAAGGACTGAAAGTGTGTGTATATCTTTGATGGTGGAATAAGTTTGGGCTTATGTTCCATTTTTCATGAAAAGGCAAACACAAACACTACAAGGGGCAGGGTTAAATAGTTTAAATTCAGGTGTTTGATCTTTTAATGTATTTAAAAAAAGCAGTTTTCTCAGACAAGTGATGATGTTGAATAATTGCTGAGAAAATACAAAGAGACATCAAGTTATTTAGGTATAACAGAATTACAGCCAACATATGCGTACGTCCCAATATAGAATTAGATTTACAGCTCTCTTTGTGGCTCGATGGACTTTTAATGGCCATTATTGCTGCTGCCTGTGGTCCCAAATCGAGCATTAGACCTTCACTGTGGCTTGAATCTAATCTAGTGCCAAAGGTTGCACCCAAATCATCGCATTTAACCTGAATCTCCCATTCCATTACCCAACATTCCCTGTGGGGACAGTAGTGGTCCCTCAACACTTGAACTTCGACCCAGGCCCCATCAGGAGTGGAGCCAATAACAGTGAGGGAGGTTTTATAGGCACCCACTATCTGAATTGTCTCGCTTTGTGTCTCAGAGGGGACATAAAGTCATAATGATGCCCTATGAGATTCTGCTCTGAAATGTGATTTAGTTCTTATTACCTACAGTCATATAGTGTCAATTTGTCAGCGCAATGCATGGAAATCTGTGTCCAGGTGAACATCATTCAGCACCATCTCCATGAAAAGGAAAACAAAAATGAAAGAAATGCAAAAATTGCATCTTAGAATATTTACAGTTACCTGATACTCATGTGCGGTGTTCATATCCCAGTTGTGGGGTTGGTAAGATCACAACTGTTCAAATGCAGTATAACATTATACTATTATATCAGTTTAATAATGTGTAATTTAGTGTGTTACCACTCATCATGCTCCTGTCTCATCTAAGGAAAATTACTTATTTGGGTTTACATGCAAGTTTCTCCTTGTTTCACCAACAGTCTTGGTTCAGTAGTTGCATTTTATAAATAAAGTGCTTAATGAATTATTTTGCAACTGTATTGTAACTGAAATCTAAAGATATACAAATGCATTGGCTTCACTACTGATAATTTTAGGAAATCATTTAATCAGATATTTGAACAATACTTGGTTGTGACACTTGATACAGAAAAAACAACAACAACCTCATATTATAGTGCAGCCATACAGTATGATAGTCAACAAAAACAGGCTTGAGCATACTACAGACAGCACGTACACAAGCATTGTGAGAAGTAGCACTTGTAAACTCACTCAGAGCAAACTGGCACAGTTTCATAGCGGCTGCAAAGAAGAGCTTGGTTTGTATGGTAAATACCGAGTGCTTAGTTTCCTTGTGGAGTGAACTTCAGGTTGTCTTGCCTTCTCTGTAAGTAAGCTAGTTTTTGTTTACAGTGTGTTGTAGCTTGAGTAAACTTTGCTCCTACTAATCAGACCAGGGTCTTAAATCTAGGATAGATAGTCTCAGTGGATATTCATCTTTTGCTGCTGTTTCTATTTGGTTTAGCGTTGTCTAATACAGTAGTGTTGTGAAACTGTTTTGAAACAACCACTCGATACCACGCTGCACTTTGTTTTGCTAATTTGACGGGCTGCAAACAGCTGAGACACTGTGCTAGCTAGTTACCCTACTTTAGGCAGCTCCAGGAGCTGTAGCGGCAGCCATGTTTGTGCATAGTGTCGTAGCTCCTCTCTCGCTGAATGAACGCACACTCCTGCAGCCAGGGGATATGGAATCTGGCGGGGGCATGTAACTTGGCACGACACCTGCACCGGTAACCACAATATCAGTCTGCGTTGCTCCTCATGTTTCAATATTTAACTATAAAAATTGATTTTACAACAAAGATAATTACTAAAATATTTGCTTTTGCCATCTTCGGGATGTCCTAGTTTGATAGGGTCCTTTGGTACTTTGTCCATTCAGAAAGAATCAGTTTCGAAAATGTAGTCCTCAAATATAATACAACTCTTTCATATATATTTTCCAGAAAAACATCTAGTTTTACCCTCCATCCCAGCAAATGTAAAGAATGCTACGAGGGATCAACAACTGTAGGGGGCGTGGCTACAGGGGGAGACTGACACTAATAAGAGTCTTTATGACATAGACAGGTCTTAACCAGTTGACTCTGTCAGCATTGGCCTTGCGAGGTTCACGTCTTATTAAAAACAGTAGATGGCATGTCCATTTTCAACCTATGAAATTTTGGTCAATATTAACAGCAGCATTGATGTGTTTAATCACAGTACAGTCATAATTTAGTTTACAGCTCAAAAAACATGTTTAAATGTGCACTGCCTCTTTAACACCATGGTACTGGGGCAACACATCTACATTTACTATGTTGTGCCTGGATGTCTAAAGTGTGGATGTCAGTGTAAATTTTATTAACAGAAACTTATCCAGGACTAGAAAAAAATGTGTCATGTAGCGGTGACTCAGATTGAAAGAATTAATACCGCTGCTGATCCACAGTTTGGGATCCTCCCGCCTCATGCTCATACAGACATAAATATGTGGCAACCAGAAGTAATCCTCTTCAAATTCTAGTTTCCTGAAAATTTGATCAGGAAAGGGGAGATGGAAAAGCAGAATGTGAGTGACTGACGCACATTTCAATACATTTTTTGAACATAAAGAAACTTGAAAAGTAAATTCAAGCACAATCACACACACTCACATCCCACCTTTTAATAAGGGATTGAGTAAAGACAGTTTGAGAACAATAGCTGGCTAGTGTAAAGATGGAATAAAGGAAATAAATAAAAGAATGGAGAAAGTTTGAAAGAAGAGAGAGAGGAGGGAAATTATATATGTTTACACCATTCCACGAGTCCATGGCAGGCCTGTGGGATTGGCAGGGATCGGTGGGGATATGAGACGAGCATCATTGAAAGCCCAACCAGGAGTTTAAGATGTTCAAAGGGCGTCATCGGTTGCCACCTCTGCCTCTGCCCTCTCCCTCCTCTTTTCAAGCTCCAGGCCTACAGACACTTTCTTCTTGTCTTATCCCTTCGAGAGCCCTAACATGCATGACAGATACAAGACAATAGAGAGACTGAAGATGTGTAAAGAGAGGGAGAGGAAGGGAGGAATACAAGTGAAAGACTGCAGACAACGGAGGGAGAAAAAGAGAGTTAGAAAGATGGATGATCCTTGCATGTTATTTGGTGGAATATCCAGATAGGAAGTCTTAGCTCACATACTGCCCCATACACATCATTGCCAAAGGTATGAGGACACCTAAATAAAGTATGGGGTGACTGCTGGACATTCCCAAACCATGGGCTTTAACACGCTGCTATAACAGCCTCCACTCTTCTGGGAAGGCTTTCCACAAGATCATTAAACATGGCTGCAGGGATTTGCTCCCATTCAGCCACAAGAGCATTAAAGAGGTCAGGCATTGACAGTCAGTGATCAAGTGAATCCCAAAGGTGTTGGATGGGGTTAAGGTCAGGGCTCTGTGTAGGTCAGTCAACACCAAACTCAGAAACTTATTTCTTTATAGACCTAACATTGTGCACAGGGGCTCATGTTGAAATAGGAAAGGGCCAAACTGTAGCCACAACGTTGGACACTGCTGTCAACAAAATCATTGTTTGCTGTATGTAACTTAACTTTAACGGTCCTAGCATAGCCACAGAGTGCTCCTTTTATGGTTATGGTAAAGGGGTAAAACTTAATAAATAATAGCGAACTGAAATCCCTGCTTTGAGAAAGAAATTCTAAAACAAGCTTAAAGATTACCTCGAGACATGTATTAAAACATATACATATTGTCACATTGAACAATAATGTGTTATCATTTCCACATTAAAATCCTTAAAAAGCATCTACTGCTTGTAGCTCACAAAAAAATGTCTCTTAATTTTCTGTAAAGTCCATTCTTAGTGTATGTGTGCTGCAGGTTTCAAATTACTACATCAAACTTTCGCAAGTTGAATACTGGACCAGGATTGGCTTCCAAACTACTTCCAAATCATGCTCGTGGGCCCAACCCTTAAAATCAGATTTTTTTGTGAACACATACAAACTATCCGCTTTTGGCAGATGAACATTAAAACAGTATCAAAAACTAGTATCAAACTCTGCACACATCATCATTCTGTACAGTGAAGCCCAGACATTCAACCGTAGGAACAAAAAGACAGTGGGGGGGAACATAGAAAACAGGCATCCAAGTGTCACCTGAAACATATTATGCCAATGCTACATATACTATATTTGATATTATAAAAGGCATTGTTAAGTAGAAAATATGAATCCATATATATCAAGTAGAGCAAGTATGTTGTGAAGAACAGGTGGAGAGTATTAGTTTTCTCAGAAAGTAACTGGTCAGACTTTTGATTCTTTCATCCTCCTGTGACCCTATTCAAATTTATTAGCTCCTTTGAAAGGGGTTTATCTCATACAGTGATGTAATATTTATCTCCACCAGGCTCAATCCCAGTATCAATGAAGTTCAGGTGTGCAGTGGAAGGGAAGACACAAGAGTGCTGTTTTAAGTTTGTAAGGATGAGTTATTGCTCCCATTTTTGCGCATTATAACAATGATTTGCATGAAAGATCTTTAACAGTCGATGAGGTCACTGGCAGGGGGTTTAAAGCAAGGGTGCCTATGGTTAAACATAATAAATATCATTATGACAAGATGAGAGTAGAAATGACAGATGGTGAGAGGTATTTTTTTCTCTTCTCAATGCCATGTGTATCTTCTATCCAATCCCTCCTTCCTTGAAAGGGTGACCGAAGAAAGTATAGAGGTTCAACTCTCTAGAAAGAAAGAAGAAAGAAAAAGTTTAGTTCTCGCTCTCAGAGGGCTCTTTCATAACCATTAACTGTGTGATGACACCAGCGGATATTCAGATTGATTTAGCATCCTCTGGGGATTACTTGGCCTGTGCAGAAGTCTCCCATAGCAAAGATTAATTTGTGTCCTTAATGAAAGGCTTCCTGCCCCAACATTTCTTCAAACCAAAATCCACCTATTTTATACTTCACTTTGATTGCTGTAATGGCCTTATTTATGAGGTCACTGTTGAAACTTGTATCTCATTGGTAGTTCTTTAGCCACAAAATGGAAAGGGGATTAATCTAAAATTTCCAGATCTGACCCCTCATTTTTCAAAAAATGCAGCAGTGCCCCCAAAATCAATAAAGGAGTTAAGGCCAAACTGTGAGATAAAGGACAATTTGTCTGGAAAGTCTTGGCGAAGCCCCAGTGTGATCTAGTAGAAGAATATCTAAGGCAGCAGATCAGAAGGCAAAACTGAAATAAAAAAAGAAATAAAAAAAGAATGCTATGCAGTTGTACCACTTATACCATCAGGACCCTGTGTTAGGCAATTACTGTCCAATAATACCATTATTGATGTGGACATATTCACCCTGTGGAGTAGCCTGTGAGGTAACATCAAAGAAGTCATGAGCAATGACCCTGACCAGGCCTGGAGGAGGCATCAAAGCCACAGAATCTCTGTGTCAAAAGTAAGTCCACAACACCAGTCTGATTAACATGTCACAGGAAGATGGGGGCCTCTATAATCAGTGTGCAAAGGTGATTAGACCCCGAAGTCCCCACTCTCCCAGAGCTTAGGGTTATTTGGGGTAGACGACGTCTCAGTCCAGCAAACGAGTCATTTAGCTCTCCTTGCAAAATGGATGTAGACATGGCGCGACAATGAAGCATGAGGTTATGGTTTCTAATCATAGTTAGAGAGGAAGCTGACGGGCACAGGCTGAGTGGTTGAGAGAGAATGGAGAATGGGGGTCGTTTTACAAAGAATCAGTGGGTTCCCCAGTTTCTGTTCACCTTTGACCCTGCGAGGACGATGACCTGCAATTTCCCATGGTGATTCATTTCCTCTTTCCCCAAAACATCTTCCACTCCCCGACCACTGTATGAACATGAAACACATGCCTATTGCTATAGAGATAGCTGTTAATCTAGATTGAATAAGGAGGATGAATTTGGACCAGTGGCTGGACTGGGATCTAGAGGAGGCCTCTGTCTCTGTCATTAACCATCAGGGCGTGAGGTGATATTTAATGCAAAGAGTTGAGCTAATCGAGGGAATAAACATCTATATGAATCAGGGGGGAGGCAGGAGAAAGGGGTAATCACTCGCATGGTGGCCAATGGTAACAGAGAATGGCCTTGAGGAGGACCGAAATGTAGCACTGTGTGCACTAAAGCATGAAAGGAGACCGTCAAGGGGGTAAAGACCACATTAAAAAGAGATCTTTTGTCAGTGGTGCTCATAAATGCCGATCATGGATGTAAAACATTTAAGTATGACCCATAGAGGCACTATCAGTGCTGAAGACATGATACTTGGACTTCAGACTTAACTTGGACTTGACTGAAATGAGACTTTACTTACTTGACATGTGACCCTCTAAAGACTTGGCCTGAGACTTGACAGCAAAACTTCTCATGGCCTTAATTAATCCTCTGCATTGAACGGACTTGGGCTCAGCTAGGTGACAAGAATATGAGACTTAACTTGATCTTACCCCAAAAACCTACAGCATAAATGGCCACATTAGTGTTCTTGAACAAATTAAGCATTTTTGACAATCACATTCATGAGTTGAGGTTAGTCCATTCTTTCTGAATACTCCATGTGAGGCCAAACTCCAAACAATGAGTCATCCATCAATGGAGCTTCCATTCCAGCTACAATCAGGAGCAGAAAATCCCAAGGCCATGCAGTGGGAGTCGGCGTGAGGAAGGGCTGCCTGGTCTAAGCCCCCAGAGTTACAAGAAACAGACAAATGAATTCCCTCACCCTCATTCTAGACATCCATTATCCCCCACTGTCATAAACTTGGCTGAGGTGAAGATTTACAGCTGCCTCATGCTCTCTCCCACATGGCTTTCCTTACTAATTGTCTGTATGGCCAAGACCTTGACCAGCGCTTTTCTCATTTTGAAGAGTCTGAGATCTACACATTGATTGCCAACTAATAATAACACAAACTCTTCGCCCTTGGTTTACTGAGGGAAGAGACGACTGTTCTCCTGATGGTGGATTTGCATGAAAGCCAAAGTAATTAAATGATTTTCCACTGAATTAAGATCTCTGCCTAAGAGCATATGCCAAACTGAAGGACAGCAACCTGGGATTAAAATGAAATTTCCTGCCAAAAGTTATACAAAGAAATTCCTTAAGTAGTCATAAGGATTACTTTACATGCACATTGTTTTCAATCAGAAATGAAATAACAAGAAGCTTTGCAGAATGAGCTCTTAGATTATGTAATGTATGCTTTGGCTAAACAATATGCCCTCGGTTGAAAGATAGATAATGCTAGATGCCGTATTAGAATCGTTTCAGTGTTTGTTTTCCCCACTGATGGTAATGTTGTTGCTGCTGCTTCTCCAGCAAATAGATCACATCACGGAAAAGCCCTGCTTCTGCGCCAATTCAGTTAGTGAGAAGCAGCAGCGGATATGAGCCAAGGTTATGAACCGGAGGACATCAGCCCTTTTGATAACGTCCTGCTGTGTGTCTTTGCTGAACCACCAAGGCTATGATACAGTACAATGGCCGATGCTAGCATTGAAATGGCTCAAACACTATGTCTAACAAGAGCATTCATAACCAAAAAACAGAGGGAACAAGGAAAGCAATCAAGGAAAAAGCATAGGACCTTATTTTTTATAAACATAGTCCCGTTTTGCAAAGAGTCATTAGGTTGAAAGACTGCAGACAATATCATTGCTTCTCAAAATAGATTTTATTTCCTCCCTTTTATTCTTCAGTTCACCTGCAGTGAAATTTAATTTTGGCTCACAAATAATGGGAAGTGGGTGATAGCTGAAACTGTAGTGGGGGGGGGGCCTCTTGAGCAGCAGGTGATTTAAGGTCTCAAGCTCACTTCTAATGTGCACTTTAGCGGAGGTAAGGTGCTATGTATGGTTTAGTTTTTGGAGTATTTACAGAATAATAACATTAAGACTTCATACAAGTTACAGATCATGAAAACAAGCAGCAAACAAATCTCACAAATTGTACAGTTTTTGAATGTGGTATGGTTTTTTACCCTCATTCGGACATCTATTATGTTTCATAATTTCAGTGACTCCAGTGAATTTATGATTATTTTGATTAAATGATTGCAGCAGATAATTAGTAGTCTATATTGAATTATATTAAAGCTCTACGTTTCAACTTTATTCAAAAACTTGTCAATTTCTTTATTCAATAAAAACGTTGTTGGAAAACTAACTGCAGCTCAGGTGTTGTAAACTAGGGGCAAGAAAAGACCCCATTTTTTATCAATGAGACAGCGACATGCTCTCACTGGCTGATTTGATGTCATTAAGTAATGTTTCCCAGCAAAGAAAAACCTTCCCCGCAGGCAATGCGTTCTGCTGCAATTTGGCTGATTAGATGAACTAGGCTGGTATTTATAGGGGGATTTTGTTTGATCTGTTGGCTTCAATAGATGAGTATGGTGGGGAAAGGGTGGGTGGAGGTGGAGGGATGGGGAGGAGAGGGCAGAAGGTGGATGAAGGGACAGCCGTCCATGTCTGCAAGAAAAATGCACAAAACAAAAACTCTTTATGTGTGAGAGAGAACAAAGTAGAAAAAGAGGCTGCTGGAGATAACAAGGATAAAAAAGATGAAGTAGGGGAGAAGGTGAGAGAATGAAAAAAAGTCAAGAGACAAAGGAGGAGAGGAAGAAAGGGTGACAGAGAAGACAGGGAGAGGAAATAGGGTAAGGAGGGTAGCCGAGCACAGGCTTTATTCTCATTACAAGTCACTGAGACACAGGACAGCTGCGGCTCCTGTTACCATGTACCATGTGTCTGATTGTACGTTATTACAGAGACGCCACACCCCCATCATCATCTTTCACTGCTTCTCCAAGTCTGTTTACGTTTTGCTGTTTTCCTAGTTCCTTAACTTTTTCCTTCACCCTATTATTTTTTCCCTCTGTCTCACATCAATTTCGTTCTTCTCCTCTTTGTCTCTCTTGTTTCTACTCTGTGATAGTTGGGCAGGGTCCAGGATATCGATATGATGTTATGATTCATTACTCATCGGACATCTTTGCATTTCCCCCTTGTCTCCTTTCCTGTGGATGGGACATATTTCCATACCTCCTGCTCTCTCAGACCGCTACCTCTGGTGGTCTCGTCAGTGTGTGTCAGCCCTGCACGACCGCCTGCCTGCTTAAGACAGGTCCAAGTAAAACCACAACCTTTTTTTTATCACAGACCCATACTGCGCTTTGCACCCCTAACCCGCCTAGACAACAACTTTTTCCACCTTCACAGCAGCAACGACCTTGCATAAAACAGCATGCTGTTAAAAAGCCAGACATAAGATAAACAACATGCTTCTAATATGGGCCCCCAAGCCATTTATGATGTATAAATAAGTTGAAAAACATAATTAATTAAACACAGGAGTTTATAGCCTATCTCTGCTGCTGGATAAGAGTTTAAGGGAAGGAGGCTGTTAAAACAGTGCCACCAACAGAGAAGACCCAAGACACAAAGAGAGCCCACACAGGCTGTAGGTTGTCTGCCCCAAGGACAGTGGAGCTCATCACTAAGCAGGAGTGTTTACATGCATTCCAGACTGGGATGCATTCATTTCAATGTTGGAGCAACTAAAACCCCAGCAGTGGGAATAAACACATGGCCAAGTAGGCTGCCTGACTACAAAGCCATGCCAAGTACAATATATGGTGGAATAATGGATGTTCATTACAATAAGCCTTAAGATTCAAATTTCATTCCTTTGTGTTCCACACAGTCCTTCATCGTCTTCGTTCCCTTCCTTGAGCCAGCAGTCCTAAACCATCAGTGTTGGGCAAGATTCTTGAAAAATAAAATCACTCACTAATTGCAAATTACTCACTGAAAAAGTAAATGTTACTTTATCAGCAGAAGTAATAAGTTGCATTACTTGTTCAATTACTTTGCTTTACTTGGTCCAGCTCCCTAAAAAGTGCCCTTAAACATCTCCAAAGCCACCACACCCTCAGAAGAATCAGAAAACATGACTTTAAGGTTCATCAAGGAGCCAATATAACGTCACGGTTTGGAGGTATTTAGTGACCATCAACCACTAGGTTAACTGAGTCAGTAAATAAGTGAGGTTCAAACACTCCGAATTAAGAATTGACGGTGTGTAAGCACAACAGGCCTTGCATGGTAATCCAGCATAAAATGGACGCCAGTCAATTTTAATTATATATCCCAATATCATAAATCACGAATTTGCCTCAAGAGACCTGTGCAGTATACAACTCAGTTGTCCTGTTGACCTCTCTCTAACTAGACCACTGGAGATAATTAATGCAACATGATAGAAACTAACAAGCTGTGAATAGTTAATCATAATTGCAAATCATCTGGGATGTAATGTGTGAAGGATGGATGGAAAAAGGTAAGGTAACATGACCACAACAACAAATCCACAGTCACCTGTTAGCAGCCTGGTAAACTGACTGAACTGTAATTTTGTTTCACTTCAAATCACTTAAAAAAAATCCATGATGTGATTCGCATTAGCCTTTTGGCTTGTCACTCAAGTGAAACAATAATAGTGTAGTTTAAGAGTAAGCTGAAAGGGTTGTGTTCAAATTAAATTGAACGACATCTTCTTATCAGTCAGTTCTTATTTGTTCAAATTTGATCTGTTTAGAAAAAGTGACAGCCTGACTAAGAATACACAACATGTAAATAAGACAACCATGAAAGAAGAGTTGAAAGATGTCTTAATTTTTTGTATAGGCTGCCCCCCCCCCCACACACACACACACCTCCATCCCCAATGCTGAAACAAAACTCACATCCAACCCCCCAAAATCAAATCCTATAAGACTGCAAACAAGCTGACTTCACAACATGTGGAAGTGATGAAGCATTACTGGGATTAGTACTGTAACTGTAATCTAATTACTGAATTTTGAACTGTAATCCTATTTCATCCACCAACACCACTACAACCTCTCTCCCTCCCTATTTCTCTCTCTCTCTCACATACACACACAATCACACATGAACACACACACAACACACGCACCACTGAAACCGAATCTGGAGCACAGCTCATATGGTTTGCAGGTTTGTCAGATTGTTAAGAGACATAACACTTATCTCTTCTCCACATCTGAAGCTTGGTTAGCGGCGAGTGCCTGTTCATCTCCAAAATAGCCTCTAACAGAGTCAGGGTTAGAAGAGAAAGGATACCAGCCCGGCCACAACTAGTCATCATGTGATGAATCATTTGAGCCGAAGCCCTTAGCTGTGGCTAAAGGATCACAGATTGCCGCTCTTGTCTCTTAGGGCCCTTGAATCTTCTTGATTTATACTGTATATGGACTGCGAGTACAGGCTGTGCTTTCTGATCTACTGTACTGTCTTTTCAAAGGCATTTGTGCAACAGAAGGTGGAGTAGAGATGGATGAGTAAGAAATGCAACTCATCAGAAGCAAAAACAGGGAAAATGAGAAATATAAAATGAGCTTTTAAGTGGTCACAGCATCATCAGCCCAAATCTGTCTTTCAGCAAGCCTTTCAAGCAGATACACCAACAGTAAGAGTATATTATGATTTAAACAGGAAGTAGGAAGTTTCCGTGTGCAGGATTATTCCATTTGTCTTCTTAATTTTGTTCTTTCTATACACATAAAGCCTACATTTTGGATAAGCATTGAGTTAAGTGCTCGTTACTGTATGTGGCCTTATATACCACCTTAGAGGGATTATTTTGAAAGATTTCCAAAAACACTATAAATTCCCCTAATAATAAGCTCCTCTAATCTAATTAAAGCAGCCATTACTGGCGTTATTCTCTAAATATTGGGGTAAGCATCACTGTTCTACAGCATTTGCCTTTAAAGAAGCACCCTCACAAAATAAATTCCCCCATCAGACTTGTTTGTAGGCTAACTTTACCAGGAGAAGACAGAAGGCAGAAAGCAAACCGAACACAAGTCATTTCTTCTGTTTATGATTCAGGGACACTGTATTCTGAGAGCACTCTCAGCACTACTAGTGGTCAATGTAGTACTGCAGCTATTGACTTAATCAGGAAGTAAAGGCAAAAACATTTTTAATGAACATTTTCAGTTTCACTCTTAATTCCTGTCTACATGCCCACAAGAGTCTTCATTAAACCTGGAGCTAGAAGGTTATATCCTGACTCTCATGCTGTTCATGAAGGGCGTTTGGCTGGCTGTCTAATTCTGGTTAAGAACATCATTAGGAGGACAGTACACAGTGATACATTTACCCCCAGCCATTAATTCATAAATGAGGTAATGTAGTGAGACAAAGTAAATAGCAGCTGGGGACGTGCTTATGCAAAGCCAATGTCATAAGAAGCTCAGGCAACAGACAGGCCTTTGCTGCCGTTCCTCCAGTCCACGCCAGCTGCGAGACGGTAGCATTGACAGAACTGAAACCTGCGAACCACTAAGTGGTAAGGTGATGCTGGGCCGCTGGCTGAAATGGAAACTGTGTGCAGGGTAAACATTTACACAGGCTTGATGAGACCTCTAGCATCCGCCACACTGCCTGAGCCATATATTCCAATCACATGCTCCACGCCTGCATGCTCCCCCATGCTGCGTGCTGACATCCACTTTGGCTCAGTGTACCCCATTTATTTAACTGCAAATGGAGCAAAACAGTTCGATCGTAGCTTTGGCCACACTTTGGCTGAGACAGGCCCCACGTATAACAAAATCTTGACTATGTTGATTGCTTGAAGAGAAAAATGAAATGGGCAAGAATTAGAGGGATGGAACAATACTCTCCAAATTCTACACTTGAGCACCTATGCACACGGGAGAAGGTTAAATTATGGTAAATGTTTAATTGCATGAAGGAGGGAAGCTGGAGGCTACCTGGCAGCCACTGACAGACAGATGTTGTAATGGCAGGTGAGAGAATTTGCAGCAACATGTAGGCCTATTTATTTCTAACCCTTAAGCTTTTTGAAAGATTAATTAGATAGATTGGCTTCTCATAATCCAGGTCAGATTTGTCAGGGTTTTTTTTAGGTTGTGTGTTAACTCTTTGTGGTGATTGTGGTGGTGATGGGGGGAGAGTAGTAGCCAGTTTGACTGTGAGACACCCCCCCCCCAGCTGCTGAATTGAAAGATTGTTTATGCTCTGATTAAAATCATTTATTTTCCATTCATTTTCTCAGAATGAAAGGAAGCGACTTGATGTGAAGGTTGTGTCTCATTTGTTGCATTTCAACGTGCAACGTGGGCCATGCCCTTCATGTGGATCATCATCATGATTCATCATGTTCTGAGCTCTCAAATACAGAGACCAAACCACATTAGTAGATTTAATCAGGGACACAGAAAATTGGACGGCCACTTTACATCTTCCCTCCCTGAAGTAAGACTGCTAAACACATAATCTTTGTGTTTAAAAGAGCAATCAACTCATCAAACTGAATTGTATGGTGGCCAGATTAGCCAGTTCTTACTGAAGAGAAGGAAGGTCTTACAGAGTCAAAATATGACACCCTTTTTTAGAGCTTTGAAGTCTCAGCCCCCCTGTGATGAAAATGTAACTTATCTGCACGTCTCAAGTGGGTTCATACAGCAATTTCTTTTTTGACTCACGCCGCAGCAGCCCATGAAAGCAGACATTAAATCATATCCTCATATTCCTATTGGCTGAAAAAAGACTCCTACTGAAAATATACCGTACATCAGTGGGGAGAGCATGGGCAACGCCTTTGTTCTGCACAATGAGCTCTCCCAGTATTACTCACTATCTGATAACTGGATACTGGCTCTGGCTTTTGTTGGCAGGAAAGACACTGAAGAGGAATGGAAGCAGACTGGAGAAAAGACGAGTCTGGCAGAGCTAATCTGTCATAAAGCTACAGTACACTGTAAAGTAGAATCTTATAAGGAAGTGATCGCTGAGGTGTTGCAGTAGAGCCACGTGAGGTTTCACCATAAATGTCATGCAAAGCTTGAGTGGATGAGTGTATCAGGGGAAATAAGTTAAATGGATTTGTTCTGCAGTGTGCAAGTGTATGCATGATCAAGAACATACAAAACCTGTGTTAACTTGTCCAGGAAAAATCCACACAATTTAAGTATCATAAGATCGTGCAATCCATTTTTAACACAAAAATCTAATATTCTTCCTGTATTTTTCTATATGACCTCTAACATTTATGTGTTTGCCATCAGCCTGAGAGCTGAAGGTTCCCTCAGTGGACAGGGGCGAGATTTACAGCACAGGTCTGTGATGAGGAGGCAGAGGTATAAAAAAGGTATTCAACCTGGGCAGCAGCACAGAAAGAAGGGGGCTGTGGGCAATCTGATACGGGGCTTCCTCTAATCAGCCAAAGGCTCCACACTCCCTCAGGCAAACAGGATGCAGAAAGTCCTAGAAATCACTCCCATGCTCTCAAGAAAAAAAGAGAGAGAAATAGAAAAAGAGCAAGAGAGAGAGACGAAAAGAGGGTGGGGGGTTGCTTAGACAGCCAGAGGCATCTAAATAAACACAAACCAGATGCAGAACATGTAGAACACGTGTGAACATGAAACAGGAGTGTGTGGATAAGTGCTTTTAGTAATATGTTTACTGCACATGGGGCTGACAGGTCTGATGATATGGGCTGTGTGTGTGTGTGTGTTGTACTTTTATCTTTGTGAGGACCAATTTGACTTTGAGACACAGAGTGAGCGAAGTAAGTGACATTTTATTTGGTCGTATTCGGGTGTTAAGCACTGGTTTTATGGTTAAGACTAGAGTTCCGTCTAGGCTTAGCTTAGGATCATTCAGACTCTTGTCCTGTATGGTCCCTCAGCAGCAGACTCCCTTTCTGTCTTCTCTTTGTTAAGTCAAAGCATCACTTAAAGACCTTCCTCCTCTTGAGAGTACTCACATATTATGCTCTCTACATGTCTCATTCCTTCTCTAGCTTTTTCTCATTTGCTACGTACTTATATGTTACTTCATGCATCTGAAAGCCTTGAGGCACTTATTCTCAAAGGCTTCTCCCTGGTCTCCTACGGCTTGGATTGTACCTCAATTGTACGTCATTTTGGACAAAAACATCCAACAAATGAATAAATGGAAATGTTTGTGGCATGCAGTTATGATGGTTAAAGTCTAGGGAATGTTTAATGTGAATGAGGGTCCTCACAAGTACATAAGTACAAACATGTATCTGTGTGTTTTAGGTAGCACAGAGAAATACTAAACTGAAAAGACCAAACCAAATAATCAAAACATAAAAGAGTATAAAGTGAAACCAAGTCTTTGTGCATAAGAGGACATTTTTATTTAATGATTTCTATGTCTGGTAAAGACACAGCTACCATCTTAACAGATAACAGCTTTCACCCTGAATAAGTGTTTAGTGGACTCTACAAATGTGTTTTATGTTTTTGAAAAAAAGCCAATATTCTTTAGCTCACAGCTAACTATCATGTAAACCATGCTGCTATGTTTCAGAAAGCTTCACATCTTTTTTTATTCCAGACTTAAATTCATTTTCATACAACTTGAAAATCTATTAGCACACTTTTGAGACTTGATTGAGTTTTGTAATCAATCACGGTGAAGATCAGGTGTGCACTTTGTTGTTATAAAGTAATGTAGTGCAGACCTTTTGAAATGGTATTGTTTGTCAATAAAACTTTAAAAAGGCCTTTAACATCTGAGACTGCTGTTCACTTCATGTTTCCTACTGACAGTCAACTTTATTTTCTTCATTAATTAAAGTATCTGTCTGTCTGTCTGTCTATCATGCAAGAACACAACAATAACTTATTTTCCAATAGTGCAGACAGCCTATACATGCACATTTCTAAGGCCTTAGAAAGACAACATCCCAAAATCCCAAACTGCATAGAAATAGAAATTTGCCAGCATAACTTTAAATTATGTATGACTTGCACATTAAACGATAAACTTGCATACACACTTGTATGTTCCTTTATTGCTGTAAACTGCTTACGTTAAGTCAAAGTAAATGTGAGACCTCTCTATTCCTCAGTCATCTGTATCCACATTGCAGTATATGTCTTCTCTATATCTCCTTAACATTTAGAGACTGTAAAGTCTTCCAGAGTTTTACAAAAATCTCAAGTCCCCCAAGGCTGTTTGAGTGGCACAAGTCCTAGCGTGGAGCGAAAGAGCAGTCAGTTTATTCTAATGTGAAGTTTAAGCCTAATCCTGTTTTGTCTTTGATATGTGATTGGAGACAGAAATGTCTGCTGAGTGATCTCCTGCAGCAATAGAGGCCACCAGGGCAACTGCTGCCTACTGCTGCTGCTCTTGTCCTTGTTGTGGTCCCTGACACTGGACCAGAGAAGATCTGAGCCCGGCTGACAGAGTTACTAATGATGTCACTGGTAAAGGAATAGCTACCGAGCAGTTAAAGACAAATCTCCTGATGAGTGCTGTGACGACTGAGCTGCCACTACAGAGGTACTTGCAGTACTTTGAGTGGAGGGTGTGGTGTGTATGTTTCGAGGCAAATGTTTTCTCCCAACCAGCGAGCCAAACAACCAGCCGGGCCCCACCCTTCACCCCTCCTGAGAGGCCCGTGGTAATGGCCCTCAAAAGTGTTTGAAATAGTTGGAAGGATGACACACGCAAGGAAGAGAATGGCAGAACCAAAGTAGCATGAAATAATCTGGCCTCGAGGAGAGACAGAGACCAGAGAGCAATTTGTTTCCCCTTCTGCGAATTACAGGCCGGAGCCAGCCACTGTCTCTAAATGGGAACCAGCTCGGTTCTGCCCAGACACCACTATTTGGGCACAGTAAGTGATTTGAGTAGAGAAAAACACCAGCCAAAACCCCATGTCTCCTCTGGGCTATGAAGATTGCCTGAAAATTCTTGGGTGTTCCTTGTAAAACAATCTTTGAAAAGACTTATATAAGTGTACAGTGGAAATATCTAATATGGTGTCAGACCTCTCAGGCGTCTGCTTTGTGTTATCAGTATCATATTTGTATAACCAGCCACGTGTCATACTTTTGCACTGAGACAAGATAATCAGCTTTATACACATACAGACATACTGTACGTGCACACACACAACACCCTGGACTGGGATAACAATACAAACATTTTCTTATCCTTAACCTCTTGTGCACTCTCTGGACCGCTTGAATTAGTTACAAATTTGTCATTTCAGATTGATGAAGGCCATCTGTGCAGAAGGAAGTGCGTGTTTGTGAGATTAGCCTAATTAACGCCCCTAAATTGCTATATAAGGACACCTGTTCCTTTGAGGGAAAGTCACCAAAGAGTAAAAGCTTCACATCGCAGAGCTTCAAGTTCTGCTGGCAGACTATGTGCAATCAGACTGTGACAAAATAAAGAGAGAATGCTAAAGGCAGTCGAGGGGGCAAGACAATCAGATGTCAGAGATGGATCCAACAATATTATATAGTATATGAAGTTAATGTTAGGCTGCATTCAGATGCAGCGAAAATGTCCTTCCATTCATTTGAACGTAGGTAGTGTGTTTATTCTGCGGTTGCCAATCAGACCAGTGAAGAACTTAGTTTACCTGTAGCACTGTAGCATTCTGTTGTTTACTGTAGCTTTCTCTTGTTTCTATAGTATTCCTCTGTCTTTCCCAAGCAACTGTGAAGATGGAGAAGAGACTTATTGATCACCAGGACTGTATGTGAGTACAATATTCACTTGGCGTTGTATCACTCCTCAGGCTGGGTTTGCTAGTTAGTATGAGACAACTCTGCGCTATTCGCCGCAACTACCTGCATAAACTACCATGCCAAAAAAAGTTCACTAAATTGGGAAGCTATGATGATGATGATATGTTAAATAGAATACTTATTTAGCATGAAGTTGGTTTTAGTTAATTATTTTCATTTGACTTGATATCAGTAAGGTTAAGGTGTTCTCATTCTTAAGTGAAACAATTGTTTTTCCCCCAGTGAAGAAAGGCAGACAAGACAAACAGTGACTGTGACAAGATTTCTTAAATGACTCATAAGAACAAATCTGTTGGCAGCAGTGGGTCTAACGCCCATAGTTCTAACCCAGTATTTGAAAAGCACTTTGTTATGGCATCTGTGATGACACTGGCTAAACTGGAAACCCCCAAACTCTTTTCCCATGTAGTATGGCCCTCGAGTCTTTAAGGATTTCCTCATCCACTTTTATCATGCAAACCTGGTTCAGTTGTTTTGACCCCAACAACCATTAATCTCATTTTAAAGCTGCAAAGTCGAGTTCATTTTGGTTTTAATTCCCTGCCCCCGTGGCATGGACTTTCAGTCTGTCTCAAAGCCATTTCCATTAAATTTTAATTCATCCAGGGATGGCAAATGTGATGACGGCCTGCATCTTTTCTCTGAGGTTAAAAACCTCATTGCATAAAAGGAACATTAATGTTGTGCCCTATGAGGTTATTATATGTTAGACACTGTTTTCTATCATTGCCTACACGCATGATGAAACGTATTTGCTGTGGCTATTGGCATATGGGTATTAGATGAGTCATTGGCTGGACAGACCAACTCAACTCAATTTCTGCTGAGTGAGCATATCACTCCACACATGTAGAACTATATATAAATTTAAATAAAGTATGTGCAAACACACACATACACATATAAGGACATTTCTGCCTGATAAAACACGCACAGTGACTGGTCACTGATGTCAACAAGCACAAACCACAGCATCAAATCAAAGATATTAAAATAGTTCCCTTTTTTTTTCAACTCTATGGGTGTTCTCCTGCATGTGGATATGAGACGCACGGCCAGCACTTCTACTTTAGGCTGTGCCATAAATAATTTCAACCAATCACAGCCAGTTGGTTCAGTTTTCCACTCACATCTTGTGCCCCTGTGGCCACTTAGCTCGTCTTGTCCTCTGGAAAGAGATACTTATTCAAATGGATTAATCACCAGAGGGGTCCACTTTGAAGAAGTGCACAGAGACAAAATGAAGGGGTAGAACGATGGCTGGAGGAAAGTGGATGTGAGGGGATAAGATGCTATGTTGTAGCCAAGGCAGCAGGGAGGATTTCAATAGCAAGCTGTTGGCACGACTACGTGGCTTAAGATTCCTGGCATTGCCTACATGTCTTCAGGGGGCCGTCTTTGCGTGCCCACCATATTAAGGTGGGCCAAGACCCCTCAGAATTCAGCCCATATGCTCCCCCCTCCCTACCCAGCAGCACCCTGTGCCTCAGCCAAAGTACACAATCTGTCCCGATTACCGGGCTCCCCCCTCATCTTTGATACTGGCCTCATCTAAAATATGCATGTGTCTGGTTGTCTCTGCCCTATAATAACTCAGCTGCACTACAAACTGCACAGACCCCACCTGTCTGTACCTTTGCCTTCCTTGATCTTAGACAAACTACATGTCCAGCAGCTTTGAGGCAGTTCTGATGTTAGAATACACATGAACAAAGTCCCCTTGTGGTGTTGCATTTTAAAGATCAGGTTCACAAGAAAGGAGAATTTCATCATAGAGCTTTTATAGGGTGGTGCCACAGTCCAAACTATCTCTCCATGCCCTTGCTTTTCAGATCAGGCTTTCATGTTGGCTGGTCTTCCATCCATCATTCAGCAGGGGTGTGACATCAGAGCTTTCCACCACACACGGCCGTGCTGTTCCATGCCAGGCTAAAGCCAGGGCCAGGCAGAGAGTAGCTGCAGTTTTCATGTTGCCTACTAGCTATATTGGACATTGTTGACTAGGTGTGGGGAAGAGTGCAGCTGCAGATGACCCAGTCCGCAGCGTGCTTCTGATGGCTGTTTATTCAGTCAGTGCGCCACTAATGGCCTGCCACATGTAACCAGGACGAGCCAGACTCGCACTGCGGTGGCCACATGTCTCCTGATCCTGATACACAAATATACAGCCGAATGTGCATTCAAACTTGCAGACACACTTTGCCTGCAAAGATTATTTCATCATCAGATAATCTGTCTGTTATATTTTTAATCAATCTTTGAATCTATGAAAACAGCTCCTTAGAGGCCATGTTGACATCTTTAGATTGCTTGTTTCACCCAACCAGCAGTCCACAGCATAAAGATATTTAATTTACAGCAATAAAAACAGATAAAAAGCAGCAACACGCTGGAGAAGCTGAAGTAAGCAAATGTTTTTGGTATTTGTCCTCAAAAACCACATACATATGTCCACACAAGTACACACAAGCGTGCACACACACACACACGTATATATATAAAAAAAAAGTATTTCCATACTTCTCCATATTAGGCAATGAATGGGTTTATTGATTACATTTCGAAGCAATACAGAAGAAAACTCACCAGCTAGGAAACTCTGTTGACATGTTTATGCATAATTAACTTTTATCTAATATAGTGCAAACAGACAAACTAATACAAAAGAAAAGTATGACAAATATATCTTGTCCAACAAACCTCATACCAATTCTCTTTTCCTGTAGGGATTGTTGTTTACCTCTAAACATAGCAACGTAAGACATGTTTGACTTGCTTTGGAGATGATAATGAAGGCATAATAGACTTCAAGGACAACAAACAGCCTGACAAAAGTGAGTTGAAAAGGGCTAATAAGTAACTGCAGGTCAAACATTGGCGAAATACGGGCCCGGGGAGGGCAGCATTTGTTTTTAAGATCCTGACTCCTGCCTTGTGCTGTGCCATGTTGAAATACTTCTTTTGCTTTTACATGCTTTCATTAGACCTTGAGTGGTCATTAATCACTGCGCCCCTTTAGACAAGCCTCATTGAAACAGAGGGAGAGACTTAATGATGGTTTATAGCAAGAAGAACTGCATGTACACGAACATCACAGAAGAGGCAGGCTCATAGACAGGCTCGCATGTGTGTGCAGACACAGAAATACAAAGCAAAAGAACACGTGCACAGATATACACGCAGTAAAATCATTGCATATGCTTCACAGCGCTTATCAGCAAGGACAAAATATGTGTCAGAGGGTAAATCTTACTATCTATGACAGGCATCTAACCACCACATTTGATGTCACAGGTTCAGGTTTCATTCTCCTAGGGAAACTCAAACAATACCACAAAGTCAAACTTGTTCAATGAGACATAATCTGTCATGACGCAACAAAGACAACATCTAGTTTCCTTGGCCAACTGGAGAAATGGCTAGACTTTACAGAGCCTGATGGCAAAGCTCTTTTTGAAAGCTCAAAGATGACTTCTCCGCACGTTCAAGCTGTTTTGGGAAAAATGAGTTAGTCTGTGCATAACCAAAGAAGTCTGCGCTCATGCTGACACACCAACCTATTTCAATTTCAGACAGTGTTGTTCAGGTTGACGTCAGCAGCAGCCAAACCTTTAATGTGCCAAATCTGATGAAGTCGGGTTTTTTTTTAATACTACACCCTCGTCCTACGCATTATTTAATGTTAAATTGTCAATTAAACTTTTATGCTCTGACGGAAGAGAAAGCCACAAATCTTCAGCTCCATCTTTTATTCATCTGGCCTAGTTTGTGAGATACATAAAGACTTGCGGTACACAGCACGTCTAAGCTGTCCGCTCATCACTCCAGCCATATTCCTTAACAGTCTGCAGTAATATCTTAATGTCCACTGATTGGATGACCTCTTTTAAGATGAGGTGCTACATCTAGGTCACCTTGTATGCATGTGTGTGCTTGTGAATGTCTTTGTATGAAGAGTACTCAGCTGAAATGAAACCAAACCAGTTAAAGACTCCAGAGACAAAAGGTGGGCGAGAATCCCCCCAAAAAAGCCCACAGTGGGTTTAGGAGTCACACCACATCAATTCAGAGCAGAATCAGCTTCAAAGCTGATACCTCACAGCTCATTTACCTTCACAGTCATTTTTCATTCAAGGAATCCATGACAGCCAGTGAGGAACATGCGCGATACATACTCACAGATGGACACCCTTTGGCATTAAATAATCTAAATGTATTCTTACAGTATTCATTTGAGCTTTTCCAAACATTTAATAGCAGCCAGCTGTCAAATACCAATCTGAAATGATTCTATTCAGATTCAGCCAACCCTAACACTGATATTGAAAAATGCACAAGGTGTACATAACCATATAAGAAACTTGGGGCCCTTCTATGAGCATCCGTGTGGAAAGCTTTTTAGTCTGTTAAACCTCTTGGAAATAAAAGCACATTCACAACTGTCGAGGGTTGAATATCTTTTTTTAAAAAGAGAGAAGTTTGTTCATACTTACTGGCACAGTAGGCCACAGGAAACAGAAACAGAGAAGTTCACATTCCCCATTTGGAATCTACCCGAAAGCCCATATTCATCCTTTGTATTCTCCAGCCATTAAAATCAGACTGGGAAATAAAATCCAGAAGCATTTTTGGAGAGGAATTTCAGAGCTGGGCTGAACCCCCACCCCCAAATGTTCCATTTTACTCATTCTTTTTTTTGCTTCTGAAAACGGGAAATCAAATCTTTATCACACTTAAAAAAACTAAAAAAACACATGCATAACATTAGGTTAATAACTAGGTTAAGGTCTGTCACCTTTCACCCTGTATAGGAAGACAAAACATTTTTTTATACTGTTAGCATATAGAACATCGGTCAAAAATGTATATGGTAAATATATAGGTTTTCATCAGCATCAGAACATTTCACATAATATCACATTAGGTTTTCAATCACAAAACTGTTAAATAAATTGGTTTGCCAGGGCAGAAAGTGCAAAAACAGGTTACTACTTTCTGGCACTGTCATTTATGGTAAACCCCATACTGCAAAGAAATTAAACCAAAATCCATGAATTGGCTGCAAATGCCATTTGCCTCAGCTCAAACTCATGGCTATATAGCACATTAGTGAAACGTCTCCAGTGGGAGAGGTCAAAAAGAAACCCTAAAACATAACAGCTCATGTTGAATGCAAGGTGTTTTAAATTCTTTGTTTTTCCTTTGTCCATCCATGGTCAGTTATGCATTACGCTTTTCTCGCATGTGTGTTTTTTCATCTGCGATTGAGTGTGTGTGTGTGTGTGTGTCAGGAGGAGAAAGGGCTCCTTGGAAACTCTTCATGGCCATGACATTTCTTCCTCTAAAACTGTAGGCTATATATTACTGGCACCATTAAAACCTGCAATGTAACTCAGGAGATGATCCAACAGCATTACATGCAGGCCACCCAGCAGAAATACCCCCTTTAACGATGGAAATGGAAGAAAAGAAAAGAATGATCAAACTGCCATTGGGTTTTAGAGCATGCAGCGCCTTTGATACAGGCCAGTCGACTGTAGCGCAGACTGAAAGATCCCATTTTGCTCTAAGGAGAAAATAATGCAAACCAGCCACGGGATGGAAGGAGGGAGGGATGGGAGTTCGCATACGTAAATGGAGATCTGCCACAGAAGAGAGAGCTGTCCATGCTTCAGTGTGATGAAGACATGGGAGATGTGGTACAGAATCTGGGAAGCGTCAGTGATGACGAGCAGCCACATGAGCGGACGGCACACAATTTATCTCTATTAACTCCTATTCACCTCTCCTTTGAACTGTCATTTCACTGGATGGAGTCTGTGCATGTGTTGCCCAAGCCCTATGGGTTTGTGTATACAGTATCTACTCTTTGTGTGTGTGTGTGTGTGTGTGTGTGTGTATGTGTGCGCTGTGACTGTTACCAGCCATCTGAATTTAATTTGATAATGACTGCATCTTCCTGAGAAAAATGCTGTCACATAATCTTTTTTTCTGTTATTAACTATCTAATCCCTGTATATATTTATTTCATATTGTAATAGTAATATATAAATAAGGACAATATAGTACATAATTATATACATCATTTTAAATTATATTTAATAGGTATTTAGACAATTTTAAGAAGACTTATGGATGTTTATTCACAAATCACATTGAGATAATGATATCCTCAGAATGTGTAAGTGACACTAAATCAAAAAACGTGTGTATTGTATGTTCAGAGTTGACTGAGTTGTAACTCTGACAATTAAAGAGTACAATTTTGACACAAAATTAGGATGAAAAATAATCAATTATTTGGGGGAAATGATCTATAGATTAATTGATAATTAAACAAATTATTGTTTGCAGCAGTTTCATCCTATTTTGGGTTACTTAAAATGTTAAATGTCTATTTCTCTGTCTCCATTACTTGATATACTTGCAATCTAGGGTTTTTTGCTCATTAAAGTCCCTCTAGAGTAGAAATCAACAAAGCACCTAAAATTCACTCTAATGCAGTGGCTCTGTGTATCTGTGGCCAGAAAGATGACGAGGTGTTGGATCAGTAGTTAGGGAGAGTGATGATCCCTGTGAACCATAACGGCCTCTTTGTCCCCCTGGACCCACTGAACAGGAGCCTAATGATCTCCGAGGCCAGATGAGACATGTTGAGCTCAGGCCTCCTGCGTCACACAAACACACACATCATCAAACACACAGGCACAATTAGAAACATACTGTATGTACATGAGAGCACAACTGAAAGCTCAGATCATAAGGGTAGTGAGTTTTTGGGATGTTAATATTTTTCACCTGGGTTATGGACTACAACGGTAGTTACATAACTCAAAAACCTACTTATGCCAGACTATCTGACAATCACTGGTCCCACCTTATGTAGCTAAAATCATCAGCATCACCAGTGCAAGTAAAAAAAAAAGAGGAGAGATTTTTAGGGGTACAGTGAGTAGACAAGTGCCCCAACTCCAGACATCCACTGTCTGTCTGCTCATCCGCTCCCCAGGCTGTCACTCCATTCATCATCCCACTGCACGCCACACAGCTCCACTTTGCTGCATTCTTCAGTTACAATCAGGCTTTCATACTCATCCTCTGATGACTAAGCCAGACAGTGGAACAGGCAGTAGCTCCTCAGTTGGCTTTTTGTGGCAGGAGATTTGAGGAGGCTGATACCCTATCCTGTGAGCATCTGCCAATCCAGGCACGCAAAACTATATCTACATAGAGATTGTGTGAAGTTATCTGATGTAATCTGGTGTGATCTATGATTTACTGTCAAGAGATTTTAAAGATACAATATCCTGAGCAAGAGAGTGAAGAAGGTATCCTATAGGTCTGGAAAGCAGGTTTATGACTCAATGTTAATGGAAGTTGGATTGATTTCCTGCTGAGAAAGGCTCATAGCATCAAATGGACAAAAAACATTTGCATTCTATAAAGGGAAAATGGACGTCTAGTTGGTCCAGGGGGTGTATTTAGTCAATTTAACTATGCCCTACTCTCTAAAGGTGTGTTCAGGCAGGACACAAAGCAAATTTTAGATGTAGTGTGATTACATACAAAGTCAATGGAGAAACGCCAGAGGGCAATTTGTTGTAGGTGATGTGCTTGCAAAAGTGTTGCACTTAATCATACAGACACAAAAGGAAAAGGAAGAGACACTGGAGGTAAATTACAGAAATCTGCAGTTCCAGCTGAGTTCTGAGATCAGTCAGAGCTGAACACAAACACACACACAAGGTCAGTATTTATGTCACCAGCTAGGAACTGTACTACTGTACAGCCAATGCATCGTTTTTTGGAATAGAGCGCAGTCCATTCTTGCAAACAATGCAAAAATCAAATTTGCTTTGTTTTCTGAAAAATCCTTTAGCAGAATTTTCTGCTCAGTTTTACTTAAGTAATCATCTTCTTTCCTGTTGCCATCGGTTGATTCATGTTGGTTTATCTTTTAAAAACTTTTTTTAGCTGTAAATACTTTCACTACAGATTATTTTCTGGCTTTATTGATTAATCATTCAGTCTATAAAATGTCAGAAAATCCAAAACCTTTAAAACAAAAAATTTAAGAAGCTTGAGTCACTGAAGTTTTGGAAATTTTGCAAAAAATAAAATAAAATTGCAATACTTAAACAACTAATTGATAATCAAAATGGTTGCTAATTTATTACCTGTCATTTGTTACATAGATCAGTTGGCTTCCAGTGGCTCAGTCTCCGTCATCTCGCTCAGCAGTGCTGCTGTCTGATGGTTCAGTCTTTACTGTTCTCACTTGCAGTGCTGTTAGTCACTGACTCAAACTTGACCCTCTACTTTCTCTGTGGTAGACTGTGGTTGTCATATGTACAACACAACACACTGTACAATGTAAACTAATTGATAAAGTCCCCTATGGACATAGACTAGGAGGTAATTTTGGCAGACCAAACATCTGACGTCCGAATGTTGACTGAGCTACAGAGTGCTCCCCATGGAGCAGAGAAGAAAACCAGACACATTCTCCTTGTAGTTCCAGCCATCCATTGATGGGAAAGATGACATCAGTCGATGGTGGAAGTGCAGAAAACATACAGTCGGGTGACAAAGAAAAAACTGTCAACTTCTGTGGACATAAAACCTTCCTCCCCTGTCATTAGTTATCAAGATGAAAATCAGCAGTGTTCAAGTACCACTGACCTGAAACACACTCAACCCGAGTAGCTATAAAATGGAAAACCTAAGTAGTGACAATCCTTCTCTGGGTAAATCATTTTTAAAAATATGTCATCTGAAATTATTGTAAAAGCATTTTAATGATAGCCTATGTAAGAAAATCCTTTGATGAAATACCTGCTGTGGTTCTTGCTCTTTCGCACAGTAAATGGAGAAGGGAGCTGAATCCCCTACCTGTCACATTAAGAGCCCTCAAAGCTCTTAGGGTGTGTTTGTCAAAGGGTGATTCAAAGTTACAGAGCCAGCAAGCCTCCCGCAGACAAACCCAAACAAGAAGAAGATTTACAGATACCCCTGTAGCTTGGGTGAAGTTTCACATGAGGGAGAGAATAAAGAGGCTGGAGAGGAGATTATTTCGCTCAACACTGATCGAAAGATTAGAGGGAGAGGTCTGGTTTTAAAGTCATATGCTCTTATGCTGCTTTTCTCAGCACCAGCTTCACATGACAGCCTTTGGAGAAATATCTGCATCGGATCACCAGAAAGCAAACCAATAGAAGCTCTGACATTTCCTATCAAGAAGTTCAATTGATTGATTCTTCTGGAAAACAGACCTTCAGTTTCACAAAAGGTGCACATGTTGAATTTATTCTATTTAGCAGCACACCATTCATATGACAAGAGTGATGCCATAATAAAAGACATTGGAACACGTGCTGAATGTTAAAAAAAGGGAAAAAGGAATTCCTTTTACATAGTAAGATTTTTCTTCTAAGTCTGATTCACCTATGATTATTCATATATAGGACGTCAGTAGTCTGGAGGGGTTGTGCAGGGAGTTGGATATGAGGCGAAAAACAAGAGTTGAAATGGCTGAGGGAAATCATTACCAGCTTTGGCTTTAGAGGAAAAAAGGGGAACCCACAGTAGAATTCCTAGACTGGAAACTTTGCTAAAGGGGCTGTTCTCTAATTAGTGAATTTTCAGGAAAGGACATGTCTCCAAGAACATGAAAATACCTTGGTCGGTCTCCCCTAACCTTACCTCTACTACTGCTTATTCTAGTCCGACTTCTACTACTTATAAAACACTTGATTTCAAATCAGAACAATACTAAACTATTATGAACTATAATAACAATTTAATGAAGTAGTGGGTGAATAGGAAAAAGACTAAAAATGACTAATTCATCTTTACATATAAATGGATTGTTCATTTACAGTAATCTTGTATTCTGTCTGTGTGATTCAAGCTACAGGAACGCTTTGTCCAACCACTATTTATATCAGATTGAACTCCAATCAGAAACATCTCTGGAGCGATTAGAGGAGGAAACATGTAAAAGAGGGACCATACATAAGACTGCAAGCCAAAGCTTGGAAAAGATTCATCAAGCAAGCCTGTGGCAGGTGGAAACAGTGGAAAGCACTTAGCCTCTGTTGTCATAGCGATGTGCCGCTGCAGTAGCTGTTGACATCACAGCTCAAACAGAATAACAGTAATAGAACAGACTTCCATATGCCGCCTTATCCTTTTTTTGAGGCACATTATAGGATTAAATACAGACTACTCATTTCCTTGACCAGTTACTCTTTCTTTGCCCAACACAATACCTGTGATACCACAACCTGTTCCACTTTCCTTTTCTGTACTTCCCTGTGCCATTACCATCTTTCTCTTTGCTTCCTCTTGTCTGCCACTGAGACAAAAGTATCTGGCTCTAATTCCAAATATCACAAAAAAGAGGCAAAATGCTTTGTGAAAGTGATGGTAACGGCATGACAACTTCTAATATGATGATTTATCGCAGCCAAACGTGTGTATGGGTGTATGGACATGTGTTCTTAACCTGGCTCGGAGTCCATGTCAGCTCTACTTACCGTATCCTTTTCATGATGAAAAAAAGATCTCATACTTTATCGATTGCTCCCCTTTAATGGTGTGCATGTGCACAGAGGAAATACCTAGTCTCAAAGTATCCACAACAACTGTAGACAAAATCAGTATAAATCACTTGAAGGAAATTCCCCCAGATATCTGTGGGTTTGGCCATGTCCAGCCCCCCAAAATCACAAGAGACACATTTATTCTTGCTCTGGCCGACACGCCAGCCAATGTTGGGATCTCCATTCATTCAGAATCTTCATCATTTTTTTGCTGTTTATGAGAAGCAAATCCAAAATGGCAAGGGGAATTTGAAATGCATCTACTGTAGATCTATCCACAGTATTATATGTGGTTTCTACAGTGAAGTCCAGGTTTAGTGTGTGTACCTACAATGTCCCAGGGTTAAAGATATGTTCTCCCAAAATATGGAAAAAACTTGTATTTTCATCATGACCAGAAAATGTGGGAATATCAAGCATGTATGAGCCTACACAATCTCCAATACAACTGCACTACTGTTGAGTAAAGAGCTCTTTATCTCTAATGTGAGGTGTGATGAAAAAGCATTTCCTGGAGTGTGTAAATGTGTTGTGTTATGGAAATAGAGTATCAATCCTCCTCAGATATTTCTACATGTCAAAGCTCTTTTGCACTGTATGACGAAGCATATCAGACCCTTACTCCTCCAGTCCGGCTGACCTTCTGTCTTCCTGTTTGGGTCCTGGAGCCACCAGTTCCTGCATGGGCTTATCAGACTGATAAGAACTTGTGCCTCCTTCCAAGGGAACTTTGGAGCTGTCAGGCCCTGAGGCTCTGGAAAGGATAGAGGCTGCCTCTCAGGGCTTATCTCCCCTTTCCCCAGCAGCACAGAGCCAGAGTCAAGGCCAGCCAGGTGGGCATCCCTGTGAGGCATGTCGGCAGCATGCCAACCCCCCCCACCCCCCCCACCCCTCAGCCACTAGCCCTGGGCCTCCTTCCTCCTTCCCTTCCATTGCTATCTATACTTGGCAGCCAGGGTCAGAGCACAACATGAAGCAGATATTGGTGATATGTGGGAGGCTACTGACAAGCCATGGCACAGAGTGTTTCTTCCTCACAATTCCTCTTTGTTGTCACCACTGCAACTAACTATTCTGTTGTTACAATTCTTCCGGGTTGGTTTAACCAAATTACAAAAAACATATTTTCTCACTTATCACTAATGTACCAAGTCTTGCACATAGTTATGGTTATTGGTTTCTGAGTTTTTAACCACCATCTCAATACAACATATGGTTCTCACAGCAAAAAGAAAATGACACAAACATGCTTTCAGTGGATTTCTATTCCTATTTCCTCATTAGAAAATAGTTCAAATGAAAACGGAGACACTGTTTTGAATGTCATTTTTTAATCCTTTGAGCTCCATGACCACAATTGCATTCATCTCTCCATTGTATTGCTGTGGTGTCAGAAACCTCAGATACTGTACCAATATCTCAAAATCTGGGCAAATCAAACCATATACCACATTTTAATGAACAGAACCTTATAAGTTTGAACTTTTTCCGTGTTTCACCTATTTGACATGATGCTCTGTCATCTTGTCTGCACTATAAAGTCATTATTTAATGACCCTATTTTAAGTGTGTAAATTACTGTATTTGTGATCATTTAGAGCTGTTATTGCACATGACTCCTATTTAGAGTTTCCTCACTGCAGCTAGCTATATACTTTCATTGCACAGTCAGCAAACCTCACTTCTAGGCTGAAACTTCTCCTGTGCTACTTTTTGCTTGTGGGGTCCTCCTCGATCTTCTTTAATTTCAAGGAAATTTCTCTGAAAGTCTAACCCTAATCAGATAATGTGCTGAATAGTGGATTTTAGAGTATGGTTAATGTTTACACATGTGGTAACACTGATTGGCCCCCTGGAGTGACTATTTGTCATTAGGAATAAAGGAGGTTCATTAGTGATTATCGTAGCCAATTGGTAATCTTTAGGGCAAAAGATGTTTTTGCGGTGGTGTCGACTCAGCGGATCCCCAAAGGTAACGGTGGGGAACAGATTCATAAAATATGAAATGTTTATTTTTGGTTTCCTGAAAGGAACAGAGAGCTTTTTTACCAAGAAACTTTTTTATATAAAAACAATACCCAGAAAATAACCCACTCCAGCTGGCTCACAAAGACCTGATAAATCTACCTTCACCTCCCACACCCACAAAACAAAGAAATCGATGCATAATTTCTACACATATTTCCCAACTTTGGCTGCAAAGATAAAATTCAGATTCAATTCAGACTTTCTGTTTAAGGTGCTAAGAGCATGTGTGTGTGTGTGTGTGTGTGTGTGTGTGTGTGTGTGTGTGTGTGTGTGTGTGTGTGTGTGTGTGTGTGTGTGTGTCCTACTCAGTGAATTAGACTCAGCTGTCTGATGTACAGTGTGTGGAGTGTCTACATATGAGTATATTTTGTATGTAAATTCTTAATGCATTGTTGTACGGTAGATTCTCTGAATAATTATTTGGGCTGCAGTTAAGGATTATTTTCATTATTTATTAATGCAGATTATTTTCTTGATAAAGCAATGAATTGATCTAACTATCAAATGAAAAATCACAATTTCTTAACATCCAGGGTGACATCTTCAAATTGCTTGTTTTGTCTGATCAACAGTCCAAAACAAAGAAATGTTCAAAACCAGGAAAGAAGCTGGAACCAGTGAATTCTGCAGAAATGATTAATCGTTTATCAAAATAGTTTCCTATAAATGTGCGATTGACTCATCTATTGATGAACTGATCATTTTTAATGAATGTTTTATGTCTATTCATGTTCTAATTTCCACTCTTATTGTTACTTTGTGTCGACCTGTTTTTGCAACAATGGAAAACATCCATTATTCAAAATAAAGCATATTTGAATTGAGACAGAGACAGAGAGAGAGAGAGATCATTTGTGCAGTTCACATCACATTCTGAAAATGCACACACACTGTCTGTCTCTCTTCCCTTTGATTTTACACATGGAGGATGCCAAGCACATGGAATTGCACATGCGAGTGTGCACAAAGACCATGACATTACTCCCCTTACTTATGCAACTGTATAGTTGCCATGTGCCACTAAAACATAAAATGAAGCCAGGCAGAAAGCGTGCCGCTGCTGTTTGGACCTGTGTTTCCTCTGCTGCCGATCACATTTCCCCCCTGCGGTTAAACAGAAAGCACATAAACCTGAGAGCGAGCTCAGGAGACATTATAGATCATAATGAAGTGGCCTGCTGGTTTGCATATTTTAATGTTGGCAACATGTGTATCAAGCAAACCTTCTGTATTAACTGTACATATGAGCTATTAAATTGATTTGATTTATTTTAAGTAAAACAAATATACATGCAGGAAAGTATGCATATCTAAGCTGGGAGTAACACATGAAAATAATAAAAATACTTATTTCCAGTATTTACAGTGTAAACTTTAAACGTTGAACACATTACTTTCGCTGCCAAGTTTAAAGGAGCTACTCAAAATATCGTGGTTACACTTATGCGAGAGTGAAGTTCAAACAAGCGAATGTTTTGGCTGCTTTTCTCTGCATCTCTGTGACCGTTCAGACTCTGTTGTTTGTTTATCATGAGTACTGCCAGACTCCTTACATGCATTTGACCAATGACCATTTTCTCTAACAAACAACCCGGAGGTAAATAGACATTTTTATGGTTTGTGTGTTTGTGCCACGATGAAAAAAAAAGGAAGGAAACTGAAGATTTTTCAGTGGCATTCAATGGCATTTTTACGACATGCCCACAGAGTAGCAGCAAAACACAGTAACCGTTGGGGGAAAACTGCATTATTATACTTGAACAGAGCCAATGGGAAAATCTGGATGTTTGCACGCAGAGGATTTAATCACATAACAATTAAGTGCCTCATTTTCTTTGCTTGCTTCTTGTTTACGGTGAACACCCTTTAATCTTCTAAGAAACTGACTAAAAAACCTTATGGGTCCTCGTTGGCTTGTTAAGATAGCTGCCCCTGCACCTGCCTGAGGATTTCTTCAGTCAGTCAGTCAGTGAGGTGGTGTGAGGGCTGCGCAGGAGGTGGACGACAGCGGCGTCAGAATGATGTAGAGGGTGGTGGGAGTGGGCCGTGCTTTTAGGAGGGTGGGGGTGCACACTGTGATACCTCAGGCAGTTTGACTGACAGGTGCAGACAGGGATCGGGCAACAAGTGGACTGCAGTTACTTCAGTTGCACTGTGGAAAGCGGGAGGACAAAGACGACCTCAGCTGTGACGAATCTGTGGGCCTTTGGAGTTCAAAGGTACAAACTAGTAAAAGGGAATCAGGAGGTTGTTTGTGTGTGTGTGTGTGTGTTAAAGCAGAGGTGTTTTGAATTAAAGAATGGATCTAAGGCCGATAGTGAGCTATAAGGAAAGTCTGAGATCCATGCAGACGTTACATGGAAACAGCTTGTCTGCATTTAGACTTTGAGGTCAATTTAAAAAAGGCAGAGAAAATGTGTTTGAGTTCCATGCAACTGCTCCATTCATTTCTTGTTTTTGGTATAATGCTTGCACTGTAGATTTGAGTAGGGCTGCAACTGATTCATATTCTCCATCTTAATCTGATGATTTCTTTCTATTACTTGATATTTGTTCAGTCTCTAATGTCCATTACAAGTTCCCAGAGACAACTGAGATACCTTCAAATTGCTTGTTTAATCTGACCAGCAGTCAAAAAACACAAAGTTAATCAGTTTTTAAATGATACAAAACAGAGAAAAACAGCAAATCAACACATTTGAGAAGACGCAGCCAGCAAATTTGAGAAATAAGTTAAACAATTGTTCTTTTCTGTCAATCAACTTATCAATTAATAAACAAATTGTGTGAGCAGTAGATTTGATTCATTTATCTTTCTGCTTTTAAAGTTTGAATCTTCAAGATTTCAGTCCTGGTTGACTTGGCGACACCTGTGGTTACCTTCTATGACGGCTATAGTGCAATTTAATACTACAGCAAGGAGTTATTGAGCAGCTAACAACAGAAGAGCAACTGATACAAACAAAATGATTTTGATGATTGATCGCAGTTATTGCGTCTCCTGTTGCTTTTTCACAATAAACACAACACATCGCTTTTAATGTGAAGCAGCAGCAGAAGGATACTCTGTTTGCATTAGCTCTGATATGGTATAAAGAGAGCAAACAGTAAACAGTGAGGCGTTAATCAATTACATCAAATGATGCTGGATGCAATCTGTACCTGTGAGTCCCTTGTGTGTGTGTGTGTGTGTGTGTGTGTGTGTGTGTGTGTGTGTGTGTGTGTGTGTGTGTGTGTGTGTGTGTGTGTGTGTGTG
>JAVQJL010040031.1:0-19447 GCA_036024295.1 Nannoperca obscura
AACCTGAGGTGAGGGTTTAAAGCTGTTCCTGGAAAGTGCATCACAAAGCAAGGTTACCAGGCCAGATAGCTGGCTAACATTGGACAGTGGAGCTATTATACCTTCAGGAATCTTACCTATGGTGGAAGAGATAATAAAGTTGGATTTGAAAGCTGCAGCTGAGTTTGTTTGTTTGGGTCTCCATCCTTAATCGATACCTGCAGTCATTAGTCCAGTCGAGTTTGAGGCCTTGGAGGAGGCTGGTTCCAAGATGGCAGCGCTCACTTCTGAGGAGCTGAAGAAGATGAGAGATGACGTCGGGTAGGGTGACAAAGGGATCACACTTGCTGAGACATTTTTTATTAAGCTACATTTAGTTTCCTTGCATTCTAATGTTTGTTTGTTCTTCTTTATTTTAGGAGCTTGTCTGTTGTGAAGCACCTGGAGAACATGACAACTGCAGATGAAGCCAGAGATAAAACGGCACGCTGTGCCTTTTACCTTTCTCTGCTCCTCAAACTGGCACGGCAGAAGAGCATCTCCCGCAAGTGTGAGTAATGTTGTTTGCCTTCTTCATACGTGTCAAGTGTTCTTCATATGTATCTGACTACACACACAGATAGATAGATGTACTGTTCTTTCAACTAATTGTTTTGTTACAGCAGCAGCACAATCAACAATACAATAACCATAAATTTAAAGCACAACTGCAAATCTGCAGAATAAAAAATATTAAAATAAAACAAGCAGCTGAATTGCAGATCTGCAGAACAAGTCTCTGAATATAAAAATAATTTGTGGAAATAACAGTAAAAATAGTGAAATATAATAGTGAAAAATATATACAATATATGTACGATATAACCAGTATGTACAGGTGATAGTACAACAGTGTGTTCACTAGGAACAGGAAAGATTTCCTAAAATGTTCTTTGTGACGGTGAACCTGAATGAGTCTGTTGGAAAATGTGTGTCATGAAGTGGGTGGGATGGATGGTTCATGATGGAGAGCAGTTTGTTCAATGACATCCTGCTCCTCACTGACTCAAACGTCTCCAGGTTTTCACCAATGATAGTTCCAGGCTTGTGAATGAGTTTATTCATCTGCTGCTTATTTCATTGGTCTGCTGGCATCTCTGGCAACGGATGCTGCTCCCCCAGCAGACCACAGCACAGTCGATGGCACTAGCGACCACAGACGGAAAGGAGATCTCCAGCAACTTGTTGCGTACATTGAAGGATCTGAGCTTCCTCAAAAGTAGAGGCTGCTCAACCCCTTCATGTGCATAGCGTCAGTGTTGGTCCTCCAGTCCAGTCTGTTGTTCAAGTGGACACCCAAGTATTTGTAGTGCTTGTATAGTAATTGTGTTTTATGTTTACATATACAGTTGGGCAGGAGGAAGGCTGTCCTCGCATCATTCAGAGCAAACTGTTGAGAACATTCACTGTGGAGGCTTTCAACAATGGCAGGTACGATGGTGATGGAACTGTTGCACGTTTATCGTCCATTGAAATATGTGCAGGGGACTGCATTTGCTTTGCATCTTTATATAATTAACACCATGTGAACATGTATGTCATGATACTGGGATGTGTCAATCATAAATCCATGGGAACTACCATGTAAGTGTTGCCAAGTGTCTGTCTCTTGCAGTGTTTTGCACCACTTTCCACGGCTGGATGAATTTTCATAACACAAAAGTCTTATTATGTGTTGTTGCACTGATTTTTATTGAAAATACATTTTCTCTGGTTTGGCCACTCAGTCTTGCATACCAACATATGTTAAGTTTCACCTGTTTGCATTACCTTTATCGTTTTAGGGTCCAGAACATGGTGTCTTCATCAATGCGTGCCAAATTAGCAGCTTACTCCTTGGCCCTGCTGCTGCATATGGGTCACATGAATGCCGACCTCACATTACTGCACCGTGACCTGGCAATCACAGAGGCCAGGTAAATAAAATAAGTATTTCTTTCTATATAGAAACTTTATGTATGTATTTTTGTTGGATACACGTGTTCACAGTAGCCTCGCAGTTTGAAAACCACTGGATTAACACGTTGTGTAAAACACCGTCAATATGAGGTGCATTGGATGAAACGCTATGTGATTTTTTTTGTCTTCCTATAGGATGATTGAAGTAGCAAAGTCAATGGGACTGACCCTAATTAAACCGCCCCGGGGAAAGGCTGACAAGGCTGAACTACAAGACAGTCACAGGCAGGCCTCTCTAGTTCTACCTCTGGTCAAATATGACCAGCTCATGGAGAGACGGAAACGCAAGAAAATGCACTGAAGATGAAGATAAAAGACAGGGGAGTTGGCTAGAAAGGGAGGACTATACTGTAAGAATCGGAAATGCCACAAACAAGAAATGTTTATTAATGCATTTTGTAGACAAATAAAGTGAACTTTTGAGTTTTTACATCATATTACTTAATGCTTACTGTGATAGTAAGATTTCTTTTAAGATACAAAAAAAGCAGAGTAATGGGGTGTAAACAAATTCTAGATGAGAGAAAACATCTAGCTTAAGACATAACATATAGGCACATTTGTATACAGCACATGTTACACAATGAACGTCATTTTCTCCCTTCTATATCTGGCTGTCACCTGGCGAGTCTGTGTGGTTGTGTCGCTGCAGCGAGTTGAATAGTATCTGGAATGATAACCCATCCTCCCTCGCTGATTTTCATTAAGAACGAGGTGCATCACATTTTAAAAACAACATGAAGGACGTGATAAAAAACACAGACTCACGAGGAAACAGAGCAGCTCTGTGCAAGAGGCAGAAGCTTACGTTTGGCTTTGTTTTTTGCATATACACCTTACACTAGGACGACTCCTTCCCTAGCTACAATCATTGATTGATTTAAAAAGTCAAACAAGGCACAGCTTTACTTTGTAGCATGGTTGAAGCTGGCTCTGACTCCTGCTAGGATTTAAAAAATGTGCACTTCCTAACCAGCGAGTCTCCGCAGCAAACTGACGAAACCAACAAAGTCTACAGTGGTTCTGTACATGATTAAGTTAAAGCTTCAGAATGGAAATGGTTGTTTTAAGATGTAGGACGGTGAATATGCTCAGATGTGTCTGAGGTACTTCACTTCATTATTCCACATTTGATGAGTGCACTGGAATGTTATAAAATTACAAAAGTCTGATTTCAGATTTACAAACTGTTGTGCCACCCCTAATGCACTGGAAAGTGGATCACCCCTTTGAGTGGTTATACTGGGAGCAGCTTCTTAATTCTTGGACAGTTGTGATCCACATGTATTTACACCATGTGATTTACACCACATGCTGATCTCTCGGGAAAGTCGTTCATATCGGTCTCCAAGTGCTTGCCAGCGTTCACAGGATGGAGCAGAACATGCTGCCACTGTGGCAACCGTTTTCTACAGTGGCGCTGATCCTGGTCGTCATAGAAATTCCAAGTCGGGATGGATACTGGGATGAGGAGAGGCCAGAAGGGGAGCTGGCCAGTGGACGAGGTGGAGGGTTTTCCAAAACCCAGGGAGGAGCAGATGTACAGCTACAAAATGTAAAAAGAAAGAGGAAATAAGATTTTTTTAATACAATATCAGGAGCAGTGCAGATGGTAAACCTGCAGGGACTGATCTTTTGGCCTCCTGTAGGCAGTGGAAACAAGTTGTGAACAATATTTGATGTATGACCTTTTAAGTTGATATGGTGAACTTGTGTTTCTGGCTACCTGACGAAGTCTAATAATAATGTGATAAATTTCTGTAAGTTTGTCACTACATGTATACCCTGTCTTATTGTGACATTGTTCACGTTGTCATTTTAAACATTGTTTTAATATAGATTATTGCAACTTTACATGTGTGGAAAGCGGGAGGAAAAGGGAGAACGAGTAAAGTCAGCAGAGCCACTGGTGGCCTCTGAGTCTCTGGCACTTTCTGTGGGTGGCCTAGTTACCTGTTGTTATGCCTTAGAACACTGTTGTTGCGCAACACACAGCTCTCATTGCCAGGATCCATATATAGCAGTGTTTTCTTGCTCCCAGGGTGACCCTGGAACAACAGATTGTCATGGACGACACCTTTTACTGGCCCTAGCACAGCAATGCCACAGCCCTGTGCTGGCTGGACACGGTTGCGCAACACCTAAAGATAAAAATGATAAACCATAAAAATGCACATAAGTCATGTGTTAATGTATAATTAAGGAGCCATGTATGTACAGTGTCCATGCCTCAGTCCATCTCACCTTGATGTCAGCACTGCCAGAGACTTGGATCCCATATCCACGGTTTCCAACCACATCATTCTCCACAATCTGCCCGTTACCGCCGAAACTGACCCCATGGCCACTGTTTTCATAGATGCCGTTACCGCGAAGCTCCACTCTGCAGTCTTTCTCCACCGTAACACCACCTCGACCATTTTCAAGGACGCAGTTTGTAACCAGGCGGGTCAGCTGACTGCTCTGCAGCACAGCAATGCCGGTGCCGCGGTTACTGTTTACGAGGTTAGCAAAAACATTCAGGGGCTCGCTGCTCTTCACGTACAGACCGACCGCTACAGGAAGGGAGGGAAAGATGGAGAGAACATTACAGTCCGGATGTGAGTGACTTTGTGCAGTTGACACTATGTCCTACTCAACAGGTCTATCTATTACCTCCATTGTAGTTCATGCAGTTGCTCTCCACCAGGGCCACACTGATGGAACGACGGGCAGAGTGGCGCTCATCCTCACTGTCCAGATCACTTTCCCACGCAAACAGTTCCCCCTCTTCATTCAGGTTCTCCTGCCCTTCTCTCCCCTCTCCGTCTACCCCCCTCCTTTCCCCGCTGCCTCCGTCTCCACCAATCCCTTCCTGCCCTGGCCAGTTTCCCTCCCTGGCCTCGATGTTCTCCGGGTCCTTCCTGCAGAACACTGCCAGCCCATACATACAGTTATGGGTGATGTAGTTTCCCAGGAGCTGCGGGAGGCTGGATGACATAACCCACACGCCACAGCCTTTGTTACCTGAAGAAACAAGGAAGAGGAGGACATTGAAACAACCGTGCCGTGGTTGGTACAGATGAGACCAAAGCTAAGCTGTTGTGTCAAGATAAATGTATGATGCTGAAGTTACATACAGTAGACATGATTTCCCTCAATAAGTCCACGGCCTCTCTCTCCCACGACGACGCCGTCCGAGTAGCCGTAACAGATGTAGTTGTTCCTCAAGATGGGGTCACCTCCTCTGCGGATGTCCACCCCACCCCACTGGTTCTCTTTGATCACATTCTCTGAAATAAAATTATTTCTATATGTAAAAAAAAATAAATCAGGGATCATAACAACAAATGGTCACGTTCTGTAAGTGGCACATTTATGGGGGAAAATGAAGAACCCATTGGCATGCCGAGGTGAAACCTGGAAAAGGAGGTGGGGCAGATCCACTTACACACCTGTTATCATCCCTCTGCCATTCTCGTTTATAGCTATCCCTGCTGCCTGGCCCTGGAAGATGTGATTCCCACTAAGAGAAAAGGTGAGAACATGAGTGAAACATGAGCAAACTTTGACCATTTTCAGACAGAATGTAGTAGTCTATGCAGAAACACTGGGTTAGGTTTGCTTATTTTTGTTGGCAGCTGCATCCCTAACATTACATCTTACAATATACAACACTTCTTAACCACACTTTTACTGTAAAAAACTAGGTTATGTGTAGCAGCAAAGAACATACCGCTGCACTGAGTGAAGTCTTCAACACCACAAGAAAGAGGGTTTTAAGGGTTGTACGGATATTTGAATCCCATGTAGTGTCTTCAGTTTCAGAGTCCTTGTATTGCACATGCTGGCTCACTGTCACAGCTTACTGGAAAATGTCTGTGCTTCTACGGTGTCAAAATGTCAACTGTAAAAAAGGTCTATTGTTGTGGTTTCTAAACAATATTGCTTCAATTAGAAAAGCAAAGAGCTAAACTCTAATCTCCTGTCTTATGTCCTTACTTTATTAAAACAATATGCTGCAATATGAACACAATGAATATTTCCAAGCAATGGAAAAAGCCAGGACTGCACATTCTTGTTTGTGGAGTACCACCTACCTGACCACAGGATTCCCGCTGAAGAGGATATACACGCCTGCTTCCTTGTTGTTATAGATCTGGTTGCTCCGAATTGAACCTTTTCCATTGCCAAGGACAACAACCCCTGAACGCAGACCACTATGTATTTTGTTGCACTGTGGAATGAAAGAGAGAACAAGAGAGTAACAATGCAGCAGAAACTAAGAGCAAACCTATTTGGAAATGTACCTACTGATGTTACAAACAACTGAATCCAATGTGAGCTTCTATAAAATCACTTGTATTATTGCGTTTCATAAATGTCCACACTCACACGCATCCATTTTTATTATGGACACCTCTTTGTTTGCACAAAACGGATTCACATCAACCTGTGAGTTATTTGAAAGTCTACACGCTCTGAAGTTACCGTTAACATGTAAAGGGGAGCAGTCTGCAGAACCAAATTTGAGTGGTAGTTATAACTGACCACAAGATGCTGTTGACATCTCTGGGAAGGAATGTGTACCTTGTGTTAAGATGTGTCAAACGTAGGGAATCTTTTTCTTCCTTTTTAAATATTTAGACTTCAGTAGAGCAGCAATTACCACAATGATGGGGTTAGCCCCTTTTCGGATGTCCAGCCCCGCCTCCCCATTCGAGTGGATGTTGTTTTCTGCAATGAGGCCCTGAGCAGAGAGGCGCAGGAACACACCTGATGCACGGCACTCACACACCTCGTTTCTCAGCATCACTATCTGAAGGGAGCGAGAGAGAAGGAGAGGGAGCTCAAGAAACACTTTGAATAGGAAACTGCTGCTTAATTACTCATGATCTGAGACGCTTCCTTAACTTGATACATGACTGAAAAAGCTTGCCGACTATAAAAGTCATTGAACATATGACATTTAAACGCATTAAGATACATTCAAGTGACACTCCATTAGTCTGAAAAGCATTATTATGATCTTTTTTTTACTGTGGAGTTCTGGATGCAGCGGACAGCATAGTTCAGCCCACGGAAAACATTGCCCTCCAGCCGAGCTTGTCCGTAATTAGACAAATGCACGCCGCCCTTCCCTTCCCGGAAGAGGCAGCGTCTGAGTATACAGCCAAGGGTGGACGCTGCCAACATCTGAGCCTCAGGGTCCCTGTCGAGTTCCTGCTGAAAGGAGAGGGGTTCAGGGGTCACAGACGGGGCATCCGGGGAGGAGGCCTGTGGAAGAGAACCATCTGGCCGGGGCTTGAGCAAATGGGACAGGCCATGATGGTCACATGCGATTTGGTAATCCAATGTAAATGTGTTTTTGGTGTTCTTAGTTCCTCCTCCATCTTGGTTCTCCTCCTCCCCCTCGCTGTGGTCACCATCACTCCAGCAGTCTTCAATCACCGTGCCCTGACACACCGCATCTACCCCAGTCCTCCTCTGCCAGTCTTCTATGCTCACGTGCTCCTTTTTAACATTAGCACCTGGAGGTTGTTGCCCATCAGTGGAGCCAACCACACGGCCTCTGGGAGGGTTATTGTTATTCCCAGACGCGCCGCATGATGGGAGCGTCCTGGCCAGGGCCACCAAGTGTTTGCAAGCCCAGCTCCTTTCTGATACTGGAGGACCTTCAACTGTCACAGAAGCGGTGTCACTTCCCGAAAAGTCACAGCTGTCGAACAAACTGAGCACAACGCCCAGCAAGTGGGCAGAGCTGCCTTGGGAGAAGGAGCAGAAGCGAGCCTGGCAGGTTCCTGGGCCGCGGATTTGCAGCTGAGTCCCCTCAAAGTTGCAGTTATCCAGTTGGACGTGACCCCATGATGTCTAGAGCAAAGCAAGGAGAGAAAAGTGACGGGAGTCAGACAGACTGAGCAAGAAAGACACAGGTACAATCACACCTGATTTTGCAAAATTATGATATGAGGATACAAGAGTGAGCAGACTAGGTTATTCTGAACACTTGAGAAGACACTGCTGTATAAAGAAACCACCATGACAGGCGGTTCTTTACCTTGTAGACCACAGTGGAGAACCAGGGGGGCATGAACACCAGATTACACAGCCTGGCGGTAGGGCACTGCTGCTCCATGCACACCAGGAGGGCCACCTCACCCAGTCGTCCCAGCCCAACCAGTTCCACAGGCACCTTCATCTCCACTTCAGCCTGCTCCTCATACACGCCTGGATGGAGAACCACCCGGTCATATGGCCCCACCACCCCAAGGGCGCCGCGCAGGGTCTCAAACTCGCACCCAGGGCCCACGTGCCAAACCCTGCGGTCTTTTCGACGACGGAAAAAGAGGAGACATGCGGAGGACTGGAGCTCTGGCCCGTTTTGGGTCCAGGTGCGAGTGGCTAGGGCGTGCTGCTTCAGGGCCTCCCTCCAGGACGGGGGCTCCAGATGGGGCTGACTGGGCCAGTTGGGATGTCGGCACTCACGGCAGCCTAAGCAGAGCTGTCTCCAGCGGGTGTTGTCAAGAGAGAGGATGAGCTCCCGCCAGGCACGACACACCTGGCAGCAGCGGCCCAGGTCGGGGAGAGGAAGGTAGGCTAAGATAACCCTCCACAGCTCCACGGGGAGGCTTCCAACCTCCATGGCAGCAGAGTCACCGGCTGGGGAGCACCTTCACGGGAGGGGCACCTGGAAACAGGCAGCCATACGCGCACACACACACACACACACACGCACGCGCAGTTAAGGCAACAGGAAACCATCAGAGCCAACCTTTATACAACAATAAGGATAAACATGTACACAACAGAGCTTGTAAATGATCAAACAGACAAATAGTCAATGCTAAAGTGCTCAGCTATTACTGTGACTAGCAACGCAGTTATTTTAGCAGGAAAACAACACGTAGCGAAACAAGACATGATGGAAATGACGCCGCGAATTCTGTAACGTTATTGTGTTTTCAATGCGTGCAATTGACTAATATCTCCACGTGGGCCTGTTGAAAGTTTGCTACGATTACTGACGGTATGCTAGCAAGGTAACTTCGCGTTTGTTATTCGCCACCCCTGCGTAACAAACGTTAGCTACAGCATCACCAGACTCAGGAGAGCATCGTATCCTTCAAAACACGAACGCCTTACCTTTTACCAGCTTGTCCCGGTTGGATGAATCGAAGCTTTCTATCTGGCCTTACATGTCTGCGATAGCGACTTTTCCCTCACTGCTTCCAGAGTTCATAACAATGCACGATGACTGCAGATGTGCCATCGAAATGGAGCTCAATTGCTTCCAGTTTACGGCAGGAGACAGAGAGCGGGTCCGTCTTCCGCTTCCCAAAAGTGGGCGTTAACTTTATGGAAGTAGACTGTTGTTGTTGTTGTTGTTGTTGTTAAGTTATCTGCAGTAGGTGACTGTGGTTATGCTACCGAAGGTGGGTGGCGCTAAGCCCATTTCTTTGCGCCCATCCTCGTCGGTCTAAATGTACCCTCCAATATTCTTGCATTATAACATACATTTTACATACACTCATATATGATGTCTCATTCAGGGTTATCGCTTTCTTTCAAATTACACACAAATACATTTTAATGAGACAATTATTTATTGCATATTTAATTGGCATAATATTTCCCCTTGAAATGAATATTAGTCGAACAATTATAAGAAAGTGTCATATTAGGAATTGGTGTCACAGCATTTACCATTTGCATTGTGAAAACCACTGACAGCGGGTTAGATGGGATGTGTTGCTCTGCCATGTTTGGGGTCTGTCTCTGGGCTACTATTTTAAGGCATCACGATGAGTGACTATTATTTCAGTCTCTACTTTTATGATTTAGAACACAAACCCTCCTTTAAATTAAGAGCCTCACCTCACAACCAGCCAAATGTGTGTGTGTGTGTGTGTGTGTGTGTATATATATATATATACACACACACTGCTCAAAAGAATTAAAGGAACGCTTTGAAAACACCTCAGATCTCAATGGGAAAAAAATCATGCTGGATATCTATACTGATATGGGCTGGGTAATGTGTAATCAACGAAAGGATGCCACATCGGTTGATGGAAATTAAAAATTATATATATATATATATTTCATATATATGATCACAAAAAAGAACGCACTGCACTAGACCACTGGGTGTTAACAACCAGTGTTGTTTTTTATTGAGTGCAGAGTATTGTTATTATTTGATTATTATTTGGATTATTTTGACAATGACTGCACGTCTTTTATAGTTTCATTTATTTAGCCTTGTGTTTGAAGAAAACATAGTGATTATCTAAAAAATGCATACATTATGCAACTGTACAACTTGTACGTGTACTGAAAAAACTGCTGCAAAACATTTATTGTATCTTATTGTAAGATGTGGTAACTTTTACTAGCTTTTGTCCACCAAGCAAACTTACTCACCTTAGCTTCTGACCATATTTTTGGGTTGTTGTTGTTTTTTTTTTTTTACATGAAGCTGTATCCCAAATGCTTGCTGGAGGTAATATTCCATGGCTGGAGGTGAAGGGGGTGTATTTGGGTTGACCTGCCTCATTTATTCAGTATTTTGATATTCTGGGATTTCCACGTTGATTTCCACTTGAATCTAAAATGTTAAGTTCCGTGGGTTTCTAAAGTGCATCGTTGCATGTGAATTTGTAAAGATTAAAATGCTGGTGGTCTAACATAGTTAAAGAAGTTAAGGCAAGCATGGACTAGTTTTTAAGTAGCAAGCAATTTAACTTTGCAGTAGATAAATGAGCATGTCCAAGCTTAGAGTGTAGCATCAATGGTATGACTTTATAATTCTACACATTTCTGTCATTGATATCAAATGGAAATGAATAATAGCACATAGCAATGGTAACATTCAGTTTCTCTAGAATAAACAACATCACAACAAAAAACAGTGACCTCTACATGCACTGAGTAGCCTTTGCCAGAAGTAACAGCACTGATATGATTCAGGCTGAGATTGCATTGATTGTAGCTGGCCCAGGATCAGCAATGTCCCATTGTTGTTGTTGTTGGATCTTGTCCTAATCACGTCTGATAATTAGGTACAGCTGTATAGCGCTAAATGTTTTCTTTGAAAATAATACAATAAAAGACGGTTGAATACTGAGGTAATGTTGCACTAAAACGAGTGTCAGTAATGATAACTGCTAATGAGTCCTGATGTCCAAGAGGTGGCGATGTCCTTCCACTGAAAATGTATTCTGACATAACCTGTCCTACTTATTGCATATTTAAAAGCATTTCAATAGCTTACAAAAATATCTCTTTTAGAGTAAAGTAGTAATATGATGTTTAACACATTGTTCAGAATATAGGTTTGTGTCACCATACCTTCCTTTCTTACTGGCACTCATGAACTTGAAACGTTGGGTACACATTCCAAGCACGACCACACCTCCAAACCAATCACTGCTGCTACATGAATCTTTCTCATCAAACAAAACAAACTCCATTTTGCTCCTCAGTGTAATCCATACTTTCTCTCTGAACGTCATTGGTGATGAAATTGTGTCTTTAAAAAGTCCGTCTTTCCATGTGAGCCAAATCTGTACAGAGAAATTTTTTACATATATTATAAAGGGTAGGCAATCTTACTTCACTTACACACATACTGAATATTGTATGTACATTGAAATTACTATTTGCTGCTTACTATTTGCTCAATCACAATGAAATGAATTCAAAACATAACATTTCTGAATTAATTACTAATAATATTTATGACAATTTGAAATACAATACTGAGGCTTGAAATGGAATGTGACACATTTTCAAATATATTTATTTTTTCCTCTTAGAGTAAATGTTATTAGACTGGGAATTTTGCTCCATTAATGTCTGTACAAGCGGCCTCCTCTGGTTTTCAGCCCTAATATTTAATCAACATTTCTAAAAGTATCACATACTTATTTGCGATTGCTAATGACTTAATTTGCTATTTTGTGATTTTTGGGTCGGCACCCATCATTCTTTAAAGACGCTTTAAAATCATTTTGTTTGACTAATAGTTAACCCGCTTCCCAGAATGTTAAGGAGAAGTGATAACATAAATGATCTTATGCAAACATCGTTTCCTTACATATAAACATAATAAACAAGTGTTTATATGACTTCCATAAAGTAGCCGTGCCAGAATTCCCTTTCAGTTGACACTAAAATTCTAAAATCCCCTTGTGTAGAAAGATCTGACTCAATGTAGCAATCCCATTGCTTTGAAGTGTTTACCCTTGAACACAAATAATTCAAATTCTTCTAGTTTAAGTAAGGTTTGTTATATACTGAATATGGATTTACTCACGCCTTACTTACGCCAGTTTCTTCTTAAGCACCTTTTTGACCCAAGGAGCATTAGGGTCCAGACAAATCTTTTTCCCATCCTTTTTAAGAGTGGCACTGCAGAGTCAAATATGAGATATGTCAGACACAGCAATATTTTCTGTAAGACCTTGTAACATATGCCACGCCCACTACAACACAGGCAAAGGTAAACAAATGTTACAGATATTAAAATGAGAAATTAAAATAACAACTGTTGACCTTTGGCCCCAGGGCTTACATAATCTCTGTGTCTTTGCAGTGGGAGCTGGCCGGGTTCACCTCCACCTGTCCTATGTAACGTCCAATGGGCCTTTTCTCCTTGGTGATGCATCGACATCGCATCAGTCCATGATCCCCCAGACTGATACCTGAAGTTGTGAGAGGTGAGAGAAGAATATAAATATACAAATGAACAAACAGCCACTTGAAACAAATCACAGAAGTGCATGCAAGCTGGCAACAAAGAGAGTAAGACGTTAAATTTAAAATTGATATTGTTATATTGAACAAATTAGACTCACTTGCAGGGATGAACTGGAAAACCAAGAGTGCCACAATAGTGAGAATAGACATATCTGCACTGAAGCTGAAGCTACAATCAACTTTTTGGGAGTAATGTTGGTCAGTAGACTGCAGTCATTTGTGTAAAGCTAAGCTCTTTTCCCTCTTACTGGGATGGAAGTCTGCTCTGTAAACACTTTTTTTACATACCCCTCCTTCACTTATTCCAAGGAAAAAGGAGGGACCATCATGTTTTATTTGGACTTTTGGCTGCTATGACATTTGCAAACTAAATAGATGGTATGCAATTCAAAACACGCTAAGCCAATGGCTACAAAAACAACAGACCAATATCTTACTAACCCTATCCTAGATTATAAGACCCTGGTGTGATTAGCCAGTAGCAGCACAAGTTACTCTACCTAAGACACACTGTAAACAACAACAAGTAGCTTACTTACAAAGACGACAAGGCGACGTGAAGTTCACTCCACAAGGAAAGGTTAGCACTTATTAGCAATCCTGGGTGAAATTTGAGATAATTTTCATGTGAAAACTCTTCTCCTGTGAAAATTGTCTCAGTGGAGTTGCAGCAGAGGTGATTTAGCAGGAAGGATGTATGGAGTTTTCTTTTAATAATATCTGTGGAGATCATTTTCTCAAGAAAATTGGGTCTTGTTGCAGCTGAAGTCAGTTAGCGGTCACTTAGCTGGAATTCAGACATCTGTTCCAAAATCAATGAATAACTTCATTTATTCAGTTATTTTTCAGCATGCTGAAATATTCTGTTTAGATTTCTATTCTCAAAAATCCTTACACTGTGACTGAGCAAGTTAACATCTGTTCTCCTTCAAACATATCACAAAAGTGTGCAGAAAATTGTTTTATGGGTGTCAACACACATACACACACACATATATATATATATATAAAACCTGTCAAAGAATAAGACTATTAATTTCAGTAGATATACATGTATATATATACTGTACATGCAAAAATAAGGTTGAAAGCCTTTGCATATATCATTTATAGTTGTAAAAGTGGTAGGTTATTACAAGCCAGCAAGCTAGTCCTGGCATGACACTTAACATCACAGAGATGCACCCACCCTCGGATATAGATACCCCTAGTCAAAGTTTATGGTGAGGGGAAAGAGCAGTTAATCTTCAACCCCTCCTTCAACTATTTGCAAATCCAGAAAGTCCCTGGCATTTCCCGAGATCCTTCTGCAAGTGTCTGCTTTGTGGGCTCTCACTTCCTCATGTTGTATATCATCAACATTAACAACAGTCCAACCCTAGTTTAGCGGAAATGTATTGTTTGCTATTCTATTACAATGGAGCATGCTTATAATGCGGCACAGAAATGCTCAAGGTTACAGATCGGCTCACCTCTCAGACACAAAGAAAAAAAAACAAAAGACTGGGCGAGGGCAAGTTCATGATTCATTCCTGATTTTCTCGGCTCCTGTTTTCATTTTCATTCACTCCCTCTTTTGAATCTTTTGGTATCAGTGTGCAGTGTTTTGTGTTTATGTGTTGTTTATGATAAGGCAGTGATAGTGAATGTTATCAGGCAGAATGCCTTTAAGACAGGGCACCCTCCCTCTAAACGTGCAGTATTATACTACAGCATACTACACCAATAAAGTCATAACATTTCGTCCACCTGCCTAATATTGTGCAGGCCCCCCTTTTGCCACTAAAACAGCCCTGACCCGTCACAGCATGTACTCCACTTGACCTCTGAAGGTGTTCTGTGGTATCTGGCACCAAGACGTTAGCAGTAGATCCTTTAAATCCTGTAAGTTGCGAGGTGGAGCCTCCATGGATCCGCCTTGTTTATCCAGCACATCCCACAGATGCACGATTAGATTGAGATCTGGGAAATTTTGAGGCCAAATCAACGTTTTGATCTCGCTGTCGTGTGCCTCAAACCATTCCTGAACTATTTTTGCAGTGTGGCATGGTGCATTATCCTGCTCAAAGAGGCCACTTCCATTAGGGAATACCAGCATGGGCACCTGGATCGATCTGTGGCTACGCAGCCCGATATGCGACAAACTGCAACGCACTATGTTCCTTTCTATCAGAACCAGCATTAACCTTTTTAGCATTTTGAGCCACAGTACCTCTCCTGTTGGATTGGACCACACGGGCCAGTTTTTGCTCCATTCTGTCGCTCCCCACGCACACTGATGAGCCTTGGCTGCCCATGACCCTGTTGCCGGTTCACTGTTTTTTCTTCCATGGATCACTATTGGTAGGTACTGACCACTGCAGACCGGGAACACCCCACAAGAGTGGCAGTTTTGGAGATGCCTTGACCCAGTCATCTAGACATCCTTATGCTTGCCCATTTTTCTTACGTCTGACACATCAACTTCGAGGACACAATGTTTACTTACTGGCTAATATATCCCACCCACTGACAGGTGCCATTGTAACATGATAATCAATGTTCTTCACTTCACCTGTCAGTGGTCATACTGTTAAGGCTGATCTGTGTATACTCTTGTATACACTGTATGCGATGTTATGGAATGCTATGCAATACCTTAATGCAAACATTTACTTAACAAGACTAAAGGCCCTTTTTTCATGCCAGTGGTAGAGCAGTTGCAAAGCATTTTTTGTCAGGCATTAGTCTGTTTTTTTGCACTTGTTTGATCTTTTTATTTGCCTTAAGCCCACTTCCGCTGAAGTGGGTGGAGCGGTGCAGCTGATATTTATCATTTGGACAGCATTTTTTGCATTCTTACATTTTCTAACATGAAAAGTAGCACTAAACACAACGTGCAGTTGAGGTTGATGATTCCATACTTGTCAAGACATGTCACTCTAAACCAAAAATGTGAACCTCATGGTGGTCCCATGCTCATGGTGGATGAAAAGTCAGGGGATCACCAAAGTCATAGGATTGTCCTCTGGAGACCTTGAATATCTGTACTAAATTTAATGGCAATGCATCCAAATGTGTAGTGAACTACTAACTGATATTGCCATCTCTTTACTTTAATCTCTCATAGATAAAAGTAGCATGATATAACTGTAAATGATGAAACCATGATCGCAGTGAAGGACCATTTGGTGTTTAGTCTGAGGCTGAATATTGACCACATTTAAGTGGTTTTCTGCTCTGCAACAAGAAGTGTTTTAAGTGAAATCAAGAAGAAATTTAGGAATATCCAAACATCTATGTGTCATGCTGTCAAAGAGGATATGATCATACTTCCTCTATAATCCAAATAAGTTATAGAGCCTGTTTCCTCTATTGTGTGTGTGTTTTGCTCTACAAAATGAAATGTTGCAAATCGGTTACTTGAATGAAAATATACCTGATTTTCTTTGCCATTGTTATATACATAAAAAAAAGAAATGCAATAAACGCACACATCCTAAACACTTCTCTCCACTATATTTCCCATGCTAAAACTCGTCTGATATTCGCACCCCACGAGTGGCTTCCTAAAGAAAATTTGGGGGAAGACCAATACTTAAAAATGGTCATGTTTCCTAATTTATGCTGGTCACATGCTGTCTGTCATGCTATTTTCACTTATCTCACCACATACTTTGTCATTAACCACAGCAGTGACATGGTTCAGTCAGAAACTTTCCAGGTCATCACATGCTCTATTTAACCAAAATGTTACATTCATATCTGCTTTCCTTGTCAGTACAGTTGAAGCAGAGATGAGAAGAAAAGCCCATGTATAGTTCTAGATGAGATCTCGGCATAATTTCCGGCCTGTCTGTTTAAAGCAAAAACAAAAATTGTTGTATATGATATACATAACATAATATAATATTATAATAATATAATATATATAATATATATAATATATAATTTTGTCCCAGCACGTATTGGTGCAACAATTGAAGAATTAGTCTGACAAAACCACAAGGTTTAGAAGTTGCTACATACTCCCTTATGATGTCGTGACTGCAGGCAGATGTGTTTGAGCTTGCTGAGATTGCATCAGGCTACAGTCCCATGAAAGTTTTTGGCACATTGCCTGTTGTTGCTTTAGGAGTGTCAAACACATGAGATTGCAATATTTGATCTTTTTTTGATGAATGTCATAATAGCCTTGAAATAATTTGGTGTACATGACGCAGGTGTGCAGGTACTATGCACACAGTACTCACCTTGAGGAATGTCAGCAGGAAGCTGACTTGTTGTTATTGAACTGTTATTGAACTTTAACAGTAATGAGCACGGTAATGCATGCAGGGCAGTGTTTGGAAATTCTGGTAATTGTGTTTTAGTAGCTGTCAACAGCTGGGCAGCTACTAAAACACAATGACAAGTAGCTGTCCAAGTATGTGACGTGCCAACACAAAGTTCAGGAATGGACTCTTGGTACAACACTTTCCCCTTCCTGTGTGTGAAATATGTATATGACAAAGCTTATCTTTGTCAACCACTCATTCACAGATTGCATCTAATTGTTCATCTCTGAATCACCTGCAGTTGATCAATAACTAATCCACGAGCTTGGTGTAATGGTGCAATACACTGCAGCTATGTCTGGTTTACAAAGCATTTCCCTCAAGTATTCCTTTCACATCAACCAATTCATTACAGATGTTTAGTCACTGTGACAAATGTTGACCTGTCAGTGCTCCTGGTAAATCAAAGATATCAGTCAAATACATTTCTGTGTAAATTCCCACTCCAGACAGTCCCAACTTGCACAACATGCCCTTGTAGGGAAAGTACCCATTCCAGGTGCTGGCTATAAAAGGAGACTCTCCTCTTCAGTGCTAGATTCAAACAATCTGAGCGAGAAGGCAGCTGAACCAAGAAAAGGAAAAACAGAAGAGAGAGACGGAACTGAGAGAAAAAAGAAATAGAAGTAGAAGGAAAAAAACACTTTCTTTTCTTTAACACTGCTTCAGGCTTCTTCCGTCGGCTCTCTAAAAGACGTTCTTATCCTTTAGTGTTAATTGTTGTGGAATTTGTAAAAAACAAAATGTTAAGCAGCAGAGTCATCCTCACCTCTATTGTGGTGCTCCTGACCTTCCTGGCCATCAGTAGTAATGGTACGATTATTTTGTTATTCAATAATTGAATGTAACAGTATTGAGTTATGCTGTTTATCTCTGCATTTGAACTGTCACTGCTGTGCACATTTTGCTGTCCTCTTTACCTCAATGCACCAAGAGTTATCAACACACACTGTTGCACTTTGTGACTGTATGTGACTTCTGTCTCCTAACAGGGATGAGTCTGAGAAGCCTGGGAGTGGAGCTGCACTGCCGCTGCATCCAGACAGAGAGAAAACCCATCGGCCGCCACATCGGGAAGGTGGAATTGATTCCTGCCAACTCCCACTGCGAGAAGACTGAGATCATGTAAGACCTCATTTCAAAGCCTTCATCCCATCTAGATAGTGATGGTGTTGACACTTTGAGATCTTGTCATTGTCACTTGTTTGGCTTTATCAACCTGTTCTGACTGTGTGTCTGTTTTTTGCTTGGTGTTGCAGTGCCACTCTGAATATGACAGGCCAAGAGGTTTGCCTGGATCCAGAGGCTCCCTGGGTGAAGAAAGTGATTAAGAAGATCCTGTCGAAGTAAGTACAGGTCAATCATACAGCATAAGGGCACTCAAACACAGTAGTCTACTTTCATGATTTAAATCTATAATGTAACAGAGCACAAAATTAATAAGTCTTTTCTGTTTCTTTTCTCTGCAGCAAAAGAGGCTGAACAGAGCGGAAGAGAAGTGGCGTATGAAGTTGAGCTGTTAACTGTGAGGACAAATGAAAATTACCGAAAAGTATTTGTTCATGCCAGTGGTAGAGCAGTTGCAAAGCATTTTTTGTCAGGCATTAGTCTGTTTTTTTGCACTTGTTTGATCTTTTTATTTGCCTCCTCTTATTTTAATACCTGTAGTATTAATGATAATATTATTTATAATTATAATATTAATCTCCTAACCAATTGTTGAAAATGAATTCAACAGTTTACCAATGTTTGTATCAAACAGTTATTTATTAACAAGTCTGTGCTTGGTTGCATGTCACGTGCTTGTTGTAGCCAATTGTTCTAATTTGGCTGCTCCTGTAGTTTGTAAAACTGCATCACTGTTGTCTTGTCTATTACATGTGTTAAGCATATTTATTGATGTATTTATTAAATGCAAATGTATCTGTATTCGGTTGTTTACCTCTGCTGACAATTTACTGATCAATTAAAAAAAAGTTCACATGAAACTGAAAATGGTATTTCTTACATATTATTAATTTGCCCTTCTTTGGCATGTTCAGAGCCACACCACATGAATGCTGCTTGTGTAATGACCTCACTATCTTGTCACAGTCTGAGTTTATTCTCACATGGATACATAAACCTAAATGAATGATATTGTGCGGAGGTTAGTTGTACTTTCTAAATGCACAAAAAAAACCCATTTTATTTTAATTGTCTAAAAACTGTTAAATGGTCGGTCAATAAATTTGGACATTCACATGCATTTGAATCAACCTTCCAATCCCCACAGCTATTATTTTCACTAGGATGGTGCTGTTATGTCTCGTCATCTGTGTTAGTCTTGTGCCATGTTTCATGTCTAGTTTTAATCATGTTCAAGTCTCACGTCCAAGCCAAGTACCATGATCAAGTCAAGTCACGTTTTAGAT
>JAVQJL010040036.1:0-47846 GCA_036024295.1 Nannoperca obscura
GAATCAAAAGAGCATTAAATCTAAGAACAGATGATCTTTGTACATTATTAAATACAATACATTCAAACTAAACTACAATTCCACTATAATTTCGTACATTATGCTATACTTTATAGAAACAATGCGTCATTTAAGTGCTGTTGTATTCCCGGAACAAATGAGTCTTTAGTCTTTTCTTGAAAAGATGTCTTTTGTAGAGATCTTGATACTATTTTAATAAGAACACAAAAATGAGCAGCAATTTTCAAGTCAGTAAATGCAGTTTTTTCCTTTGAGGAATCTGTATATCAGATTTAAACCTGCTTTTAAACCTGATTTAAAGCTCTCTACAAAAGACATCTGGTCAAAGAACTGCGTCACAAATAGGTTGAGATTTTGGTAATCCTTACATTACAAGCAAAAGTCAGGTCAGGTAAGACTGCCAAGCATTTGAGCGTTTTGATGAAGAATGCATAACTCCGACACGCCCCATTCCAACATGAGGCAGACACAGGTGTCAGGAGGAGGCATAGCTTAACAACTCACACACACAAGAGTTTCTTCCTCTGTGAAGACAATCTCACAGTGATGATATTGTGGAGCATTTCCTGCACAGCGAAATGAATCTGGCAGATTAAGAACATTACAGAATAAATATTCACCATTCCAAATGGAGTGTTTAGAGCGAGGGAAGGGGAGAATCATTAGATAAATTACATCACATATGAAAGGATACACAGACAACACCAGCCCTAAACCCGTCTGATGTGTCCAGGCTGGATAATCTGCGGAATACCCAGGGAATACCATCTGCCAGATTAAGTTTATGCAACTCCCAGATCTTTTCCAAACATACAGTTTTTCCCTTCCCTCTCTGTTCCCTCCATCACTCCTTTTCTCCTCTCTCATTGCTTGTGCGCCGCTGCCCTGCCCTCTCGCGGCAAACCCTGTTGGCTTGTTGCCACGGACATGCCTGCCGATGTTTTGAAACTCGGCCAGATACGACGTGGGGGGGGGCGGTGGCTGTAAGCCAGTGTTCTGATTGGTCGGCCCCACCGCAGAGAAGGAAAACAAACCACTGTCAGCTGGCCTCCTTACCTAGTGAGCGTGTGACGGACGATCGTGCACTTAATACTTGAGCAGTAAAAAAAAAAAACAAAAAAGGGAGCAAAGGAAGTGAAAGGGTGGGGGAGATAAAACCAAACGGGAAAAGAAAAAGGAGTTCAACAACAAGAAGGTGAAGAAGAGAAAGAGGGAGAAACATGAGAGGGCGTCGCAGGGATGAAATGGAGAAGCGGAGATGTAACAAATGTGCATATCTGTATGCAGTCAACAAAACAGCTATTCTTGGTTTCCATGACATAAAGAGCATAATAAACAGCCCACATGCTCAGTGACCTTCAGTCCATGACGACAACAACGTCCACTGGTCTAAAGACAGTACATTAACATGCTATTCATTGTTTTGTACACAGCCCTGCCCCAAAGCCCTCATATTATCATCACCTGTTTGTCGCATGCTGGCATACCAACTTTCCAGCCTAAAGAGCACGGCCTTTACAGGGACTGGCCCGGTTACACAGGTAAGCCTAAACATCAAGACGAGCAAATGTAGCATTACCCACCTGAAAACAATAGAGGAGCAGCCAAAACTATGAAACAATATTTTACTTAACACTTTAATGAATACATCATCAATATGAGGTAATGGAGTGTAGATTTTTAAATCAATCTGCTGTTAAATTGCCATGCAGCAATAGTGTATTATTGACTCAATCTAATTCAGATTGATTGTTGTTTTCCGGGCATTCAGATCAAAAGCAACATTGGCGGGGGGCGTGCCGTTTCTGGTGCCACGGAGACGATGAAATACAATCCACGAAGGTCAGTTTGAGTAATTGATCCATGAGTTTGAAGGCGTATCAAACAAACACAGCACAGTGGTGTCTAAAACCATGAGGAAGGATTTTACAATCATCATTTTATCCTCCACCCCGGTGATCATATGCTTGGAGGGGGGCGGGTGAGCACGGTTAGCAGTCGGCTGCAATCTGCAATCTCATCGCTAGATACCACAAAATCCTGCTAGTTTTATTTTGTACTGCAGCTAAAACGTGTAAACACACTGGTATGCACCATCATGACCGTAGTAACTGGTCTGAGGCTTGAGAGCACAGCATGTCCAAACTACAGCAACTGTGCCAGCTGTGTATAGCAACTGCAATATATGAGAGTATAGCATACTCTTGGCCTAATATTAAAAAACACTTATGGTGGAAGCTGTGCAGAGTCGCCCAAATAATGTTGATAGCTTTAACATCAAATGTGTTAACAGCGCAATCCTGTTGAGTGAGGTCAAATAATGGCCAATTAAAACCCCATTTGAATGGGTTTTAAATCCTGTTGTCAAAGAGAATGTGATAAATGCCTTCCTTTCTATCCATTAAATTTATATGGTCCAAAGTCCTCAAATGGACATCAAAGCTAGGACACACACACACACACACACCCCACCCCACCCCCAGCTTACATGAAACACATTCACAACACACAGGAAACAGGGAATGCTCTCTAATTACTGGGCACATGTTGCACATTAAAACCCTGGAAGTCCAACTTCATATAATCCAACTCTGCTGGCTGTGTGGAAACACACACACACACTAAAATCCTCCTCAGAGGATAACTACCCACAGATGGGAGATGCTCTTAGAAGGGAAAATGCTGCTGCCACACACTCGCATGGACACTCCCAGGAGTGATGAAATGTAATCACTTGCCCCTCAACAGCAACAGCTGCTAAATCATGTTGAGGAGATTTTCTGCATCCATAATGTCCATTGTCTCTCACAGAGCAGCCTGATGAGAAAGGCAGGCGTCTGCAGAGGAAATACCCAGTGTGTGTGTGTGTGTGTGTGTGTGTGAGTGAGTGAGAGAGTGAGAGAGAGAGAGAAGGGGAAAAGAGAGCCCAGGAGGTATAAACTCAAGTTACAGGAATTCCTCTGGCCTTGTATCAGCGTCAGTGTTGGGTTAGGTTTCCTTACAAACATTCTCTGCTAGCGAGCTCCACAAAGGGGGAGTAGAACTAACGATCACAAAGCCAACCCAGCATATGTTTTAAGTCACAGTCTTCTTGTGCAGAACTACACAACAGAGCAGTAAACCTTTACGAAGACGAGCAGAATTGTGGAAATGTGTGACAAAGTAGAATAAAACTCCCAGACCTCCCCCTGCAACTGAACTTCCCTCTGTGCTCCTCACTTTAACGCTGGACAAAAATGTCCCCCAGAGGAGATACAAGAGCATTGGTAGGTCGTCAAACAGAATTGCCCAGCAACCACTTTCTGTCCGCTCTCACTCTGCTTCAGTAACCCCCTCACCCCTACTATATAAAAGACTGTGTGTGTGTGTGTGTTGCTGAGACGCCATGCACGTGCACAGCCAGGCGCGTCGTCATAGTGACAACAGTTTAATCTAAAGCACAGTGTGACATGTTGTGGGATTATCATATCATTAGCTGTCTCTCAGATGGAGATGTGTATGTATCTGTGTGTTGCAGGGTGACATCACAGCAAGCAGAGGGCACGCCTTTGATGTAATCCAATTTTCCATTTCCACTTCACACTCAACGTGGGACCCTCTCAGACTGCCGGTGCTTGCTGAGTAACAACTGACATTTATGCCGTTTAAGTAGACCAACATATTCACTCGTGTGTGCACATACCCTATATCTATATATCCTTATCAGTGGGGAGCCGACTCCCCGTGCTGCAACTTGCAACTGACACTCTTGATTTCACCGTCACTCTTTCCTTTTCCCTCATTTGGGAATAAATGAGGGTCTACAATATCTGATACTTACTATTCCCAAACGGTCTGAAATTTAAGTGTGTGCATGAACAATGGGTTAGCTGGAAAAGACTGGTGTACACTGTATGTGTGCAGAGAACTGGGAGAAAACTCAAGCCAAGGCAAACAAACGTGATATTCATTCCACGGCCTCCATAAAGGGGAAAAAAACACGTTGTCTCCGTCCATTGCAGCTCATGATGTTCAACATGAAGTGAGAGATTTGGCATGTCCCACCCTGTCAAAGCTCACCATCTCTGTTTTTCCAATATCAGGGTCTCGCCAGATTTCCTAAATACGAAGATATCAGTTTCAAGCACTATGCATATGTACTTGCGCAGGGGCTTTATACACAGCAACTACCAATGTCGCCAGTTGAAATGAAAACTGCTGTTATAGCCAATGAACATAATTCAGTACATTGGACAAAAGACAAAATGTCCATGTTGTAATTATACAAGTATACTCTGCATATACATCTTTTGAATGTCTGTCCATTCAGGAAGAGGGATCACGTCTAATAGAGAGTAACGTACGTTGTAGAGATTGCAACACCCTGTAAAGCAAGTTTGCGGATTTTGGCCTTATAAATTAAACTGACATGACTTGAAAATTGGCTTTAAGTAACAGAGTAGTCCAAATGACAGACAACTTGCGGATAATGAACATATCATATAAATCTTTTAAGTTTAACTGGGACTTCCAGGATACGGAGGTGTGAAGCATCACATCATGTCAGTCTGTGAAGACAACACTTCCTATGGGTGATACGATGTAGGACTGTATTGTGCAGGGGTCGGATATCATTAGCTTTAACATTCTCAGACATGACTTATCCGCAACATGTCACTATTACCAGAAGCTGCCACACAGAGCTGTCAACAGTGTCGGGTCTTCAGGTCAGATAACACTGAGATGTCATTTTACCATTCGGCCTTCACTTACAGTTTCTCATTAAATTCCTTTCGACTTGTGGTAGCAGGGAAAGCACAGGTGCAGCTGATAACATTAATTATGGTTCCACCATATATTGATATTGAATGCCTTGATACTGGAACGCCTCAGTGTAACTGAGCCATCGTTCATGTTATTAATTACACCTGTGCTAAAGTTGTTTTTGTTGCACCCATTTCCGAATCATGACCAGTTTCCCATATGTTTGTGGGCCAACAGAAAACCCATAAAAAAAGGTAAACAATTGGTCATTTAGTTGACCCTTTACTGATTTTGTTCTAGTAGCCCTTTTAGACACAAGGGACTTAACACTTCCACAAAAGTTTAACAGGCAGAATCTTTGTGTTGTTTAGGTGTTGGAGCAGTGAGCAGTAACCATCGTCACCACCAGTCTCCTGGGAGAGGAGAAATTCCTTGGCAGGCTTACATAACACTGCAGACGGGACAGACCCCAGCTCCTGGAGAGAAAAGACACTCTGCTCCATAACTCACGCTACACAGTCCTCTCATATTGGTATGAGGGCCCTGACACACAACAAGATGTAGCCCAGAGGAAAAGCAGATGTAGTGCCGTGTGTCTTCTGTTAACAGTTGCACCTGAACACACAGCAAACGCTACAGCTGATGGCCAGCTGACTCAAGACATGTGTGTCCGTATTCTAAAAGACAGAAAACGCGGAAAGAATAACCGAACAAACCAGCCAACTGTGTTTGCGCTACTGCAAATGTGATTAAATATTAATTATATATATTGATATGATTTTGATCAATCAAGACATTTTGATGTGATCCCTTGCTGCCTGCAACTAAGCTCCTCTTGCAGCAAAGGTCTCTATTGTCCTCTCCAGTAACCAGAACCCACAACCCATTAAGCTAGATGACAGAAATATCTAGACAATTACTTTCAAAATAGCAACACTGTCTTTTCTAACAGCTGACACCGCTGTTTGAGTACAGTCTGAACTTCAAAGTCTAAAACAGTTACAACACTAAAGGCCTTTACACGCCGACAGCGACGCCAATAAATGGTACGAAATTGCGAGAAAATGCTTAATGTTCTAAACATTTTTTTTTAACTCGCGCCACTGGAGAAAAACGGTACCACGGCCGCTTCAGAACATACTTTGTGGTGTCCGTCGGACAATTTGAAGCACTTCTGCAACAGCTAGCACCAAGCCGAGGAGCGGAGGAGTCCGCTCGGAGAGCAGCGGCTAGCCGTGTGTCTCAGGAAAATGGGGTTCATTGAAACAAAGACAACCAAACGGTCCGCCATGTTGAATACCGTGAACGTGGCGTGAACAACGCGCATTTTGATTGGCCAGATGTGTACACGTCGGAAGAGAAACTTAGAGAAAAGCGACCTTGGTCCGAAAAAATAAAGACCGCAATATCGCTCTGCGAAATTCCGTGGTTGGTGTGAGAAGCTTGCATTGACTGGATACAGGGTGGAAAAATATTACTGACGTGCGATATATTACTGAATCGACCGGATAAATGCCTTCAATGTGTAAAGGCCTTGAGGGTGCATTCATACGTGAGGAAATGACACGTTTCTGAAGAAAGCAGCAGGCACTAAGGGCTGGGGTATACTTAATCACAACAAATGTGTTTCTAGTTGTTCCCACTGTCTCTCCTGAAAGACCTTCACAGTGTTGTACTCTGTTGTTTACATGGAGAGTGTCAGAAATAGTGTCGTGTAACCCTGGCTCCTTTCTCACCTCCACACACCTGGACAATGGTGGTGTAGTGAGCATCAATGTTGGATCGTCGGTTTTGCAAAGTTACACAAATGGACAAGGGGCCGTACTCTGCCTGAGTGTACTGGCCCTTTAAGAAAGACTCCTGCACAAACTAAGAAGTGGTGTGTTTTGTGAACTAAGTAAATTTGCATTGGATAAGCAAACGGGGCTTTAACGGGACAATGTGAGATGAAGAGGATTTCCACACGACACATCATTGCCAAATAAGAAAATCCCCAAAAGGGCCAAAACTGAACCATTTTAACGTATGATGGATGTGGAGCTGGCTGACGGACAATGACTCTGCTCCCTCAGTGCACATAGGTAAAGAAAGACTAGCCTTCTCCTGTGTCATTCCCTCCCCCAGGGCTGAAGCACAGTGAGTGAGTGAGTGAGTGAGGCATTATTGGGAAATGAAGCCCTTACTGGAAAACTGAACCCACCTATTTACTGGCAATGGATGGGGGGCGCCTGTATGGGGGGGTGGGGGACAAGGAAGAAAAATTAATTGAAAATCTGAACTGGGCCTTTGAGACTGGGCACTTAATTAATGTTTTGAAAAACTGCAGACAGAATTACTCATTTATTGATATGGCTGCATGTTTATTCACATTCAGCACATTTTAATTAACACCAAATAACCAAGAATCACCAATAAACAAACATCTGTCTGACAGCCGGGGTATAAGAAGGACCAGCTTTTTAAAATATTTAAAAAAGAGGAAAATAGTGGCACATCATTGGTGAATTGTTTTTAAACACAAGCTCTACTTGTGTTTTTACATGAACGCTGCTTCGCTGTTGCCAGACATGTTTGTTAGGGGCATTTAGATTTTACATACTTCTCTCTCCTCATATTTCCACTTGTTTAAGTTATGTCATAGAGAATTGGGAAGCTGCTGACTGGGATGATCAGCTCTTCTTTTTTTTTCTTCCCCCAAACTATTTTGTTTGAAATTCTTTGACTATTTGCTTCTGTTTCATGAGGGAATCAAAATGAGTAGAACTGGTTGTCACCAGCTGCTGGTAACACCAAGTCTTGATAATTATGTTATGTGAGAAACATGGCTTTAGTGTTTTTGTCATAATTCTACACTATTTGAATTGTTTAATTATTAGAGTGCAAGTAAATATACTGTGATCTCTGCACTCAACATTTGATGACTTAGCAGACGACACTTTCATACCTCATTTGGCCAGAGCTTTTTGATCATTTCTTTTAATCATTCACTTGTGACCACGAAGTGTTTTCTCCAGCAGCAGGGACGTCTCTGAGCTCCTCAACAGAAACCAGAAGTGGTCCAAAAATGACATTCCAAGACCCCCTACTAATGCTATTTGTTATTCTTCCTGACCATATGACTAACCCAAGAAAAAGCTGGTTTCCTGCACTTTGTAGTTTACTGTGCCCACATCACAAAAATAACTTTGGGCCCCGAGTTCAAACTTGTCTTTCCCCATTATCAGAGAAAAGCAAGATCTCCATAATATGTCCATGGACAGTCATAGAAACATGTGTGCAGTTACTACAGGGGCCTCTCTCTGCCCTGAATGGATGGTGTGGTACAGATTAACCAGACTCTGCATGTGTCTATGCTTATAAGTGTGTGCGTGCACGCAGGGTCTGTGTGTGTGTATAAATCCAGCTCAGCACACGTGCCTGTTCATCTCTAGGGAACTAGGTGAAGAGCCACTCAGCTCCCTTTGAACCTAAAGCCATATGGCCCTCAGTACGGTTCTATACTACACACATAATACTATTACAGAATCGGAGTGTGTGTGTGTGTGTGTGTGTGTGTGTGTGTGCACACACAATAATATAATATTATTACAATAGCAACACCTCAGAGTAGGTTGAGATGCAAGACACCCCCAAAAATGTTAAAAAGTGATAGATAGATGAAGTATTTGTGTAAAATGATGTGCGTTGTTCATATGAATACACACACAGCCCAGGTGCAGTGGTTTAAGTTGTATTATTATGCTCCACTCACCTCGTTGTCATGGTGTTGGCAGAAGCTCATGTGATCCTGGAACAGGGACAGCAGGGCAAAGTTGTTCTGCAGGGACTGGGCGAGGGACACCGACACGCCCGCCTGCCCTGGGTTGCTGTTGGCGTTGACCCGGCCCAGGTGGAGGTTCTCTCCCAGGCGCTCTATGAAGTGGTCTTTGGTCAGCCGCACCCGCTGGTGTGCCCGCACACAGTTGTCACACAGATACTCCTGGCAGTCGAGGCAGTGGGAGGTGGCTGGGTTCTCCTCGTCGCAGGAGCTGCACTGAGGCTCTGCCAGGTGGTGAGGGTGCAGCAGGCCCCCGTGAGGGAGGTGGAAGCCGGAGGAGCCTCCACCTAAGCCTCCTCTGTGGTGGTGGCCGTTCTTGTTCTGGATCTGCTCCTCAGAGCTCACCACCACGTCCAGGAGGTTGTTGAAGAGGAAGTTGGAGGAAGGCAGGGAGTCTACCCCAGCCTCAGAGATGGACACCTTCTGGTCGCAGGTGGGGCACCGCAGCTTCAGTGGGTCCCCGGGACTGCGCTGGCCCTCCAGGCACTGCCTGCAGAAGGCATGAAGGCAGGGCAGGACGTGGAGCCTCCTGGTGGTCTGGCTGGAGGAGGACGATGTATGTGAGGAAGATGAGGAGGTAGACGAGCTGGAGGAAATGGGAGCAGAGGAGCCGCAAAGCTCCTTGCAGAGCGGACACGTCTGCAGGTCCGTGTCTGGAAACGAAGCCATCTGCAACACAGGCCGAGTTTACAACAAGCGCAGCAATGAGGTTGAGGTATTCATCTGGGGACACAGCGGCCCGTTGTGTTGTGTAGGAACAAAAGTTGTATCTGAGGTAGATTCATGAGGTATTAAAGTCAACTGAACAGGGAAAACGATGCTCATCCACGTACAGATTTATCTCTGTATACAACTCTGACCTGATGCCAAACAAGGAGGTAGACAGTTCTTCAAACGTTGTTTCTGAGGTAACAAAAACAAAAAAGCTTATTAATTTCAAGATAGCATGAATTCAGTTGTGTAAGGCGTTTTGGGGGGAAGCATCGGCGTCATTCTTTCAATTGAGACCAAGATGACGATGGACGATGCTGGCGCTTCTGTAGAGCAAAAAGTGTCCGGTGGTGCTTCGTTGAGGCTCATAAAATAAACCCGAAACAGAAGTGACGCTGGGTCGGGGCTGGAACACTGGGGGCTCCGTCTCTCCTCCCCCACCAACTCGGCAACATGACTAAGGAGCTCTGCGCTATAAAACACCACCCGGGCGAGTATCAAAAGAATGTGTTGCTTTTTTTTTCCGCTTTCCAATTCACGCCCGAGTTGTCGTTGTGGCGCTTCTCTCTAGTCCACCATCGGGGCCCATTCGGACGGCGTCGGGCGCAGCCAACGGTCGATCTGTAGTCGCAGCGCGAGCCTCGGACAGCGCGAGCGTAAATAATTCATCAAAGCAACGATCTCGTAGTGCGCCTCGGGTCACCAGGGCATCAACAACAAACACAGAGGGTCTAAGATTGAGCCACAACGTCAGGCAGGACGCCCATCACAAGCCTCCGTCGGTGAATTTACCGGTCCACCTTGTGAAGAGGCCGCTTCCAGCTCTCCTTCCCCGCTGACCGTGTGGGCTGCTCTCCCTCTGTGGCTCTGCGTGGAGGAATGCGCAGGGTTTTTCCTCCTTCAGCGTGGAAAACCGTGCCTACGACCAACCGGGGGGGACTCGGTCCTACGACCGTATGGACCTTAATTAGGCCTACGTCCCTTACTTCGTTGTTGTTACTGTTGTTTACTCTGGGTGAATGGACATAAAGAGAAGGTGTGCGCTCTCGTGGGCGCGTGTTGCTCAGGCTGCAGCTCCTCGAGCCGCTCTTATCCGACTGAGAAAAAAATGGAACCACTTCCGCCCCAGGGAGGAGAGAGGGGCGTGCGCCGGGCGCTCGTTCCCGATAGCGCTGGCAGTGTGGTCGTGTGCGCGTGCACCTCAGTCAGTTATGAGTGGCAAGGCGTGCAAACAGTTTTGCCCCCAGTTAAGAATTGATCTAATTCTTCTAACACTAGAATGGGAGAAGTTAGAGGAAATGAAATGAAATGGGATAAAACCCAGAGTCATTTATTTTTATTACATTTACTGTTCCCAGGATATACAGCGCAGAAAGTTAATTATGATTGACTTACAGTATAAAGGGTTTAGTGGACCCCAACCCTCCAGCTTGTGGACTGGTGAAAGTTAGCTAATGGCTACTAAAGTTTTTTGTTTTTTTTTAACTCCACGGATATTGGTATCCTCCCTCCCTCTGAAACAGAGGTGGGAGCAGAAACACAAATGGTGGAGCTCATCTCAGAACCTCTGAAGTTCCTATTCAGCTGCAGAAGTCATGTGAAATGAACACTTGAGTCAGAAGAAGACTGCATCATCCTGCTGTGTCACTCTTCAGGTCACATATCACTCTGTATTTATCATCCAGTCCTCTCACATCTCAGAAGCATGTGATCTGGCTTCACCATGAGCACACGTCCAGCATCATGTTATTTACATGCTGGAGAGGAACATGCCAACAATATGGAGGAACTAATCATTCATTTATTCAATTTAGAGAGAAAAAAATTGTTTGTTGTAAGTTCATAAAAGCACAGGGCTGATTAATTATCTAAAAATAGTATGTAATGTGTATCCAACTGTTCGCACAAATTTCTTCTTCATAATTGAGGCAGCAGTACATGCGGGAAAATCTCCCTTTTCCTCTCTTGCTGCAGTAAATGTCCACAATACAAATACATTTTTTTTCCGTGTTGGAACTTTGTCTTTCACACAACACAAGATTTACAACATGTAAAACATACAGGTTATTACTAACCATGGGGGTGATCTCCAATATAGGGCTACAACTAATGATTATATTCATTATCAATTAGTCTGCTGAGTATTTTTCTCTTTAAATCAATTTATCATTTTGAAATGAAATGCGGGAAATAATTGTACATTATAATTCCTCAAGGCAAAACAACAGTCCAAAACCCAAAGATATTCAGTCATGACAAAGAGGAGCAGCAAATCCTCACGTGAGCAGCAGAAACCAGCGAACGTGCGCCATTTGTGCTTGAAAAATGACAAATTAGTCGATGATCAAAATAGCTGCTGGATACGTTGCTGTCAATGTTTGGGCTCTTCTCTGCATCCAAAATGCATCAAATATGTTAATGATCTTTTCCAAAAGGAGGATCGAGCGAGGGACTATGGAAAGCAGTATGTGGAGAAGACAAATGAAAAAGGGGGTGTGAGGTTATTATCTGAGTGAGCCCATATGAGACACTTGAATAACTTAATTTGACATAGGTCACAAATGTGACTCCCTTTATCTCGGGGGTTAAAGGAAAGAACAACAGCGACTCGAACAAAAAGGGGAGACGGCGAGTTGATTTACAGCAACCTCGCAAGGTGATGAAAGCGCCGATAGAAGGATGAAAGAGTTGGAAAACATGCCAGAGGTAATATTGATACCTCAAAGTGAGAGAACATTCCTCCTGTAGCAATAGCCTACCCCAGAAAGCTGTAGGTTTCACGCATTCCCTTCATAAAGCCACTGCAGGCGACCGAAGAGTCCCTATGACGCTGGCTGCAGAGTCAGTGTGTTATTGTGCTATTCTTTAATCTGAAGAATTCATTCATTCTTTCATGACAGATGCAGTATCAGCCCTGAGATGACACAGACCAAGGTCTGGAGGGCAGTCAAGGTTACTGCGAGACTTTGAGGCGGCGGGGTGGTCTTAACATGATTAAAGACAGCACTGCTCTGAGCAGAAGAGAAAAAAAAAGAAAAATCACACAAACACTTCTGTGTTGGTATTATTTCATTTTACCATCTGACTGAATGGTGTGTGGGTGGGTGGGGGGCAACACTTTAAATTCCCCTATTCAACATTTTGCTCAGAGCACTACATAAACATGTCAGAATGGGTTTATAACACACCATGATGTAGATGTATGATATAACATCAGACGTTTGGTGTGTTACTTGTGTCATCTTCACTTCTCACAGTAGCATACCTACTTTTATGCACATTACAGTTGAATGTTTACCCACCTTCTATCTTCCTGAAAATTGTACTTGGAACCGAGTGGAACATTGAGAGCAATGCAAACGGAGTCAGATTCCTTGTACGTGTACAGATACTTATGCAGTGAAGCTTATTCTGAATTGACTCATCTCCCCACAGTCCAGTGCTTCCCCCTGGTGGTTCTGCTGCTCTGTAACACCTTTATGCACAGAGACGAGTCAGCTGATGCTGCCAGTCACCGGCCACTCTTTGACTTGAATCTGACCATATGGAATAAGAAAATGCACTGGAAAACACATTTGAATACATTTTATTTTAATTGTGTAGGACTTTGAGTGTAGTTCTTACAAACCAATTTACTCACTGCTTCTAAGCCACTGAAGAGCGCGTATGTCTGAATAATGTAGACCTTAAATCAGATTCTGCTTGATCAGTAAATCCATCCTTGTTGGCTGCATCATGGCAGCCATGTAGGCCCTGAATGCTGTGGGAATGTGTAAATGCAGCTACCATCACTTGTAACCATCAGCCTTTCCAAGTTGTGCATTAACAGGCCAACCAGTGTCACACTAGTAACCAGCAGGACACAGATATTTGGCAATATCTGAACTACCCTTCAGTCGCTGCAATATTAAGAAAATGAGAATTTACCTATGATGCTGGTCATAGCCTCAATACAAACAAAAACAATGGCATGGGATTTTAATTACCTGTTTTATTCCAGAAAATATCAGTTTCAGGATTTCTTTTCCTTTTGTGAAGAAACACCACAGGATCAAATAACTTTTATAAAAACCTTATACAAAGAAAACGTAAATTACAACTCTTCAACGAGTAACAATTGAGGTTTTGACAATCAGTAATATAATACGGTAACATAATACTGTCCACAAACACCATTATAAATATATAACTATATACACTCAGATGTTATTTACATTTCTGTTAGAGAACAAAATATAACACCAACCAAAAATGATTAAATGAAAAAACCTTTAACATATTTCTAAATATCAGTCTTTGGTTGTGATGTGATTTTCTGCCTTTTATCAAAGGCTAAATTGAAATATGACCATTAGTGTTACAAACCTACAGTCAACAGAAATGCACATGCATTCGTTTTCCTGATTTCATTGGTCGTTTTTCCCCAGAGTCAACTAATGTCTCTGGAACATAAGGAGTTTGAAGGGAAAGGGAAGTGAAGCTACTTCCAGGGACTGCTGGGGAAGAGCCATTTGGTTCAGTGCGTCCACATCTCATTGGCCCATAAATGATTGTGGCGGAGCCAGCACCGGGCAGAGGAAATGTCAAGTGTGAACACTTGCTCCTGTGAGGCGTTAACTCCTGTGTAGTGAATGATTAGTTTAGGCTGAGGGATACAAGCTGCAGAGAGGAGGCGGCTACCAGCTGAGAGGTACTCGCTCTCACAGCTTTGAGTCCTGGAAGAGGAGGAAGCAGGACCGTCATGTAAACACAGATCACATAATGGAACCAGGGGATCTCACGCGCAAACACACGTTACCTTTTGAGAGTGATGCTGAGACAGGAAGTGGTGGTTTCGGGCAGGGCGAGGATGGACGCTGCGTTGACAGTAATGAACATCTCAAAGGTGAGAGCCAGCTCCACCTCCCCTAGTCGACAGGGGATGACCAGTGCCATGAAACCAGGAGGAGCCAACACCTCCGGGTAGTATCCCACACTCAGAGAGTCTGATGAATACAGACATTGGTGAAAACATTTGAGTTATGAATAATCTTTCTGCTTTTCTTAAATTGGGATTATGATCCATATTAATTCAAGTGATACTTACATCTGAAGACCTCCCGCGCCCGGAGCCAGAGGTTCTGCTTGCCCAGTTTGTGTAAAAGTACCTGCAGAACAGCGTGGTCGACTGCCAGGTTTTTAGAGAGCATGAAGTCCACCGTGTCTGAAGCTACAGGAAGCATCTGTCTGTCCACGCACACTTGCAGGTGAGAGTTAAACAGACGACTGTATCTAGAGACATTGATCGAGTCTGAGGAAAACAAAACGTACCAACAATTTTACATCATTAATCACTGAGGGCTGTAGATAGAAACAGAGACTCATATTTTATCTTTGCATATCTACAACTACTGTACTATGAAATTATATAGGTAAGTGTGTGTGTGTGTGTGTGTGTGTGTAAAATAACTATATTATGTATTTGTCTTGTTTTTAAAGTTGGAAAAACATTGCCTGCTTTGAGAGCACTGCTGCTCCGTCTTATACATGTTTAACTGAACCTCAACATGCAGGTACATAATGGCATATCTGATTTAGACAAAAACTTTACAGGAATAGAAAGACATTGTTTTCTCCCACCATTCGGCTCCTGGAGTCCAGGGAGATTACGGAGGACATCCAGCGTGTCTCTGTGAGAGGTTTTCTCAGCCAGGCGTATCAACACACGAGACCTGCTCTCCAGATCAGCGGGCTCACACGGCCACGTGCACGAACTCAGGAACCATTTGTTTTCTAAAGTAACAAGACGCATAAACAAATGGCAGTTTGCCAAGGCAGTAAAGGCACCATCTGATTTCAGAAGCTTTATCTACAAGACGCCCTATCCCAAAAAAAACAAACAAAACAGTATGCAGTAGGGATAAACATAGAAAATGATGTTCCGCTCCTTTTTTTCTTATTACAACAGGGCATCAGTAATACTGGTCAGCTCAATACAAGCAGCTAAATACTGCAGAAAATAGAATTCCTATGCTTTACATGACATTTTAGTTTCTGTGTATCATCTTACAGGTCTGGGGGCAGCCGCCCGTGAAGAAATGTATTTAAAATTTTTAAGTTAAATGCATGCAACAGTTCACAAAATACGATAGAGCACACATTTGAGCAAAAGTGGATACCTTAACAGGTTTATCAAGATGGAGTTACATCACTACTGACAAACACTACACCCTGCAACACGCAGTTCATTTTCATAAGCTTTGAGAAAAAGAGTCATAAGTCCTGCTCTCTCTCTTTACTGAGTGCATCAGAGACTTAGAGTTGACATGAAACCAATTTTCTGTTTCTTGCAATGATGTTTAGGATTTATTATATCAAACATTGACTCATGTCTTCCTTCTATCATCTGACTGGTAGTCTCATGTACTCATCTTTTCACTGTTCTCAACTTACTTTTCTTTTCTGCGGTTGCCCAAAAAACTGACTGTCACCCTTCTTCTTGTTCACGACAACACTCGCTGAATAAAAGCTGGCAGTAATACTACTTGCACTTTAATCAAATATCTGCCACTCGCTAGATATAATAGATATGTATAATAGATATGTAATTGTACACAAATTCAAGCAGGCATCTCTGAGCGAGAAATAAAGCTGTGAAATACATGACAACTGAGCCACACTAGGAAACTTTCCTATTTTCTTATCTAGGCTAGCTGGTTAACCACTTAACTCAAACCACGCCGTGTCCTTAAAATTCCGCCAGAAATGTTGTTCCAGCAAATTTGTGCGTTTCGGTGTAAATATACATACATACAATACATACAATGTGTTCCAAGGAACCTATAAATGAATTGAGACACTCCAATTGGCTGTAGCTGCATCCACTGGAGCCAAACATAAAATAAATAAAACTATTTCCCTTAGGGTCAGAGCTGTTACCTCTGAGTTTGTTTAGAGCTCCTTCCACGCTGCCACTCAGGAGGAAGAGCTCAGTAGCCACGGTGACCAGGCAGCAGCGTGACGCTCCGTCCTCATTCCCAAACAAACCCTTCAGTGTTGAGTAGTTGACTTTGGAAATGGACAGCACCTCCACCACCCTCCGACCCTACGTACATGTGCACACATATACATGCAATACAAAGAGATACCCAGCTGCTAATATTACTGCATCTAAAATGATACATCTTTTTAAAAACATGTGATGTCCTGTGATTACAATGATAACCCAGTCTTTGTATACCTGCAGTATTTCTGTGTTTATGTACCAAAAAAGGTTCTATCTGAGATAAGTGTGTGAAACTAACAAAGACTGTTTATTTACCTTGGCCCACTGATGTGTTTTGTAGTATCTCAACATGAGAGAGACTCCAATTCTGCCTAAAAAACCTCTGCTCAGGCTGTCCTCACCTTCACTCTGACACACTAAAAACAATCACGATTCAGAATGTATTGTTACAGGAGATTAGAAAACTACACAGAACCATGTTTTTGGAAACAAAAGCAGTTAAAAAAAGTTTAATCCAAAGTAACAGGTTTTTACCCGTCTCAGCGAAGGTAGCAAAGGGCAGTGACAGCTTGTCTTTGCTCTCAGACAGGAGCGATATGGCAACGCGGCCGCTGATTCTCTCCACTTGGTTCGGAGGTTGGCTGGATTGGCAGATGGACCTGAAAACCTCGCCCATCTGCCTCCAGTCCTCTTGCTTGGTACAAAGCTGACAGACAGAAAACATAAAGGCAGGCCCGAATCTGCTGACAGACTGCACAGAGAACCGTTCCATTCTGTGAGAAGTTGACACGAGTTCGAACAAACCTCTATTTCCACAATGGCATGGGCCCAATTCAGGTACTCTGGAAAGCGGGCACTGGTGGATAACCTTTTATAATAAAGAGTCATTAATAAGTATGGATGATAAGTACCTACTTTTATAAAGACATGACCAACCTTGTTCAATATGTGGGAGCCTCAACACGTTCACTTACTTGCAGTTGCCAGACACTGAAACAAGTGAGTTTGGATGGATGGTCTGCTGGAACTCAGGAGTGTTTTTTACAAAGTCAAGGCAGTCCAGACTCAGCACTAGGCCCGCACTGGCCATCTGTCAACATGTATGTACAATTAATTCAGAGAATATTTCAGATCCTGCTGCCTTACAGTAAAGTTAAGTGTGTCAGAAAGAATCAAGATACCTTGAATGTGAGCTGCATGAGTTCAGGTACAAAACCAATGAGACCCTTTTCTCTCACCATGTTAAAGAGGGCCAACAGGAACTCGTGGCTGGGCTAGCAAGAGAAGTAGTGGGGGAAAAGTTTAACATCCATTTTATGCCCATAGTGGGTGCTTCTCTGCTGATACAAATGAGAACAAGCCCTGCCCTCTACTGGACTACAAGGTGTACTGCAGCATGACAACAGTGTTGATGAAATCTCCACTGACCACTATCTTGTGTGCCACGCTGACGCTGAGGACTGTGAAGACATCAGGCACCATGCCGGCTTTGAGCAGAGCCCAGAGGAGTGACAGAAGCACAGGTGTGGAGAAATACGCTCCTGGTGGGTTGTTCTGGTAGTAGCCTGTAAACACAGCTCCTGGTGACAAAAGGAGGTGGACGAGACCCACGTAAAGTCAGACAGGCAGAACAGACAGAAGTTAAAAAAAAGTACTGCAAAAGTAAATAGGGCTAACAGAGACATATGCTTAGAAGGAACATATTCACCCTCAACACTTTATGAACTGTGTCCATTTAGGATTCAATTACAGGAAAAATGGAATACTTACCTGCTTTTTGAAGGCAGATTGGAATTTTGATGAAACGTGTCACAGTTTCAATGCAGAACTGAAAGGGAGGGAAATAAGTGAAAACACGCCACGATTCTGAAATGAAGTGTGGGATTACAGCTATGACACAGCAGAGGGTGATGTTGCCTCTTTGGAAAGAGAATTGGAAAAGAAAAATGGTGCATTTATTTAGCCAGTGAGACAGATCTTCATAATATTTGTATGTACCATGTCCAATATTTTATTTTACATTAGGCAAACCTGCCTTAATTGAATCATCATTTCATGACCATATTTTTGAGGGTTTCTTATTTGCTTACTGTCCTTATATTGTATAAAATGTTCATAAATAAGTAAAGAAATACCTTTTAAACTTGACATGATAATGGAAAAAGGTACAGTACAGTGTATTCATGGTCTGGCACGCTGCTGCCAGGCTAAGACATTATTCTTCTCTCTAAGGCTAGTGTACCTTCTCGTCCCCCTCCACAGGCACATGCTGGAACCGACACATCTTGAACCCACAGGACAGCGACTCACTGAAGTATTGCCTGCAGTACTGAGGGTTTAGAGGGGGAGAGATGTGGCTACGTTACTCAAATAAAATAAAAAACTTCCTGTCTGTGGCAGGAGAATATGCAGCAAGGCTTGATTAAATATTATTAACAAGCTGAGCGGATTTGGAATACATAATACTGCCTCTAACCAAATACACCAGCAACATTATCATGTCTGAAACATGGATCAGAGCCTACAATGAAGTTTGTTACTGGTTTGAATTTTATTATTAGGTAAAAACAAATGTCTGTAGTTTCCAAGAATCCCATATATTACGTAGAAGTGCACTATTTTTCTTAGAAAACTCCATTATAAGTAACTGGCCAGCATCTACTTTCATACCTAAGCTAACAGTTATGATACCAGTCAAGTATATTCAATCATACAATCATGCTCCTTTGTGTACTTTAAAATTTGATGCGGTGCTGTAACCTTTTCCACAATAAGCATTTACTTTGCTATTCTTTCTATACATTCTATTAAAGTTAGAGATCGTTGCTTTCCTTTTACATTTGTTTGTATTATCACCGTTTTTTCAGTCTCACGTATGGACTCGCACTGGAACATTAGCACCAGGGGGTTAACGGGTCAGTCATTTAAAATGTAGCTTGTGTAGCATTGTGTTATGTGCAGCTAAAACCAATAAACATGTTTATAAATGAGACCTTTTTTTGTGGGAACACGGTGACAGTTTGTTTGTTTAATGGCATACTTACATTATTAAATTTCTGACGTCTAAACTCCACCATGTTTGCTGGGTTTGTGATCCGTGGTCCTGTGCAGAGAGCAGCGGAACAAAGGAACAGTCATGCACAGCAGTTGTTCCCCTACATAAGGAACACTGGACTGGACATTTACGTTGGCAATGAAATGAAGAGTTATCTGTGCAAACAAGATACAAGTGACACCCACTGAAAGAGTCACCGTCTACGCTGTTATCATTTCCCCCTCACCATTTTTTATGGTCATGAGTGAAGGGATGCGATTATGCGGGGAGTTCACTCTCTGGATGGACAGGCTGCTATTACAGGACAGAAACACATGCCATTATCAAAACAATGAAAGATCAACTGGGCCCAAGAAATGTTCCGTCGTGTGACGTTTGCAGACGGGTACCTTTCCAGTCCACCCTTTACATTATTGTTGTTGGCATCAGGCTGATCCTGTTCAAAAAAACAAAATAGATTTAACATTGTAAAACAGAAATGCGTTAAACACTCCTAGTGTCCATTAGGCAATTGCTTCACCATGACGTCTAATCTCAACACAGTAAACCCAATGTTCCTGTAGTAGTGTGCATGTTGTTGCAGGATATTATTAGTTCCTGTAAAATCCTCATGTGGATTAATGTGGAGTATTATTTTGAAAGGTACCCAACACTTTTGGTTATTTATCTTTGTGTAATGTGCATTATTCTCTCTTTCATTGATGCACAAGATGTCTGGGGCCTTCCAGGAAAGTGCTGACAGACAGTCCCGGGAGAAGTCCACTATATGACACAGCGTCAGGACCCACTGCATTACCATGGCTTTGGTTTGCTTTACTGTGGCGGGCCATGTGTTGCTGTGCGTTCTGGAAGAGTTGGTGCTACACTGAGGTCTCCATGGCCTGGTGTTGCTCTCCTCTGTAAAATACACATGAAATAAATGCCATCACTGGATGATCTTTGTATAAAAAAACTAAGCATTTAAGCCAATTCCATTTCTCAAATGGTTGGATCACACTTGGCGTAAGGAAGAGTTACACATCAGTCGTGAAATTGATGAATTTAGCATCAGCTTATGTCTATGCACCGATACAAGTTAGCAACCAGCACCACATTATGTCACAAAACCTGAAAGATATTTTATATAATGGATTCGGACTGATGCACTGGCCGTACCTGTGATATCAGGACTGTCGCAGTGAAAATCAAACCCAACCGGGGTCAATCTGAAACACAAATAACAGTTATTTACTTTGCAATGGACTACACAGTTTATCTGGCTGTAAGCCGATGCCATCAAATGTGAGACCTCACCTTTGTTCAACCACCAGTGACGCTCCATCCATCCTTGGCGACAGTGCTTTCACCCCTCCAACGGGTCTGGTTTTAAGGGCCTCAGTAACCCTGGTGGGGCCCAGTTTCAGTAAACTCTCCTGGGGCAGGTTTTCGAACAGCTCTGGGTCAAACTGGATGACATCGACGAGCAGGATGTCCTGTTCGAACGCCGTGAACTCGTCCAAAATGGCCTGCTGAGTATTGCCAGCTGCCTCTGCTTTAGTTTCATCCGCTACGCCGCCTGATATTTCAGATGGACTTGATGCCTCTTCTCTAGCACACCGTGGCTGTCCCTCACTGAAGCCTTCTCCGTCATCTTCATCACTGCTGGGAGAAGAGCAGGGTTCTGTCAGAACACCTGAGGTAAGGGTGCCCTTTATTCTACAGTTCGACAGAATTTGTTCAGATGTTTTCTTAACCTGAGCCACATCATCTTCATAATCGCTTTCATCCTGGCTTTCCTCTTCATTGCCATCATCCTCATCTTCATCATTGCTGGGAGAAGACTGAGGTTCCGTTAGAGTAGTTTTGAAATTTGTTGAGACTCCTTCCATTCCTTCAACACCATGTTTAAGATAATCCTTCAAGTTTTCATGATTGCCATTAACAGTTTGTGGCATGTGACATGCATCGTTGTTTATTTCCTCCTCCTCCTCCTCCGAACAGCCTGGGCTTTGTGGCAGGAAGCTTGTCTGTGAGCACCTTTGTGGTGTAGTGACAGGAGAGAGCATTTGTGGAAGCATAAACTCACTTAAGTCTGTTTCTATACACCTTTCTGTGAGAATGTCGTGACGAGATCTTTCTTTTGTACCTACAAGATGTTTGTTTGTGGGGCTTGTATTATAATGTGGCTCCAGTATTGGTGGGCTCCTGCTTGTTAGAAGCTCTTCATCACTCTCTTGCTCGTCTTGGGGGAGGATGAGGGAAGATCCACATGAACGAAAGGAGTCAGAGTCGTGTGGAAGAGTGGTTTGGGTTTCTTCACAGTGGAAAGGTGGCTTTTCGGAAGCTTTGACAACACATTTGGCTGAGGAGGCATCAGCCACCACAGAACTTTTGACTTTCTTCAGTAGGAATGATGAAGGTGGGAGAGAAGACGGCGTGGCTGGGAGGCTGCTCACACCGCCATGTGTAAACGGAGATGACATGGAAGACAAAGTAGTGGCAGTGTCCCAGTCACTCAGGCCAAGTGCTGAGGGGGAGGGGGTAGACCAGTAGCTGTCGGTTGTAGGTGAGGGGAAGACTGAGTCAGCGCCAGGCTCTCTTCCGCAAGGACTTGTGTTGGAAAGGGTAGCCGTTTGTAAGGGAATTTTTTTGCTGTCTGAAGAGTATGAAGACATATTATCGTGTATTTTCCCATTTCTCTCTGCTAAAATGCCATCTCCATCCTCTTCTCGCGTTTCATTTTCATAAGAAACCTGGTGGGTCGCGCCTGTAGAGGGGTCTGTGGGTGCACTTGGGAGCGTGACATTGGTGCGGCTACTGGATGAACCTGGCTGCTTTTGATTTATGGGAGAGTCACTGATGTCTCTAGCTGATGGAGCAACAGGCTCTGCAGGACCGGCTGTGGTACCAGCATGTGCTGTACGGGTCCAGCTGCTGTTAGAGAAGGGCCAGGACATGTATGTGCGCGCACAAGAAAGTTTATTTTTTCCAAAATAGGCCCTCACTCTCTGGCAGGTGCTTGGCTCTGGTTCATCTGTGTGCACCTCATTCCTCTGAAAGAACACTTCTGATGACATTTTCACAGCATCAGTTTTTTGGGGACTGTCCATCTCACTACAAAAACTGCTGCTGCCCCCATCTGCATGCTCTAAACATGACTGACTGTCATCAGACATCCAAAAGCATTTGGATGTTTTCTCTTGGTCTCTAAAGTCAGGTTTTGCAGGGGTTTTGCAAATAATGCTTTCTAGATCTGGATTGGATGGCAAAATCCCATCTTTAACACTGTACCCAAGCTTTATTCTTTTGTCTCTGCGAATCTCCCCTACTTGGAGATGAGATCCGGACCCAGGATCCTTTTCAACATTACTGTCCCACATCCCAGTCCTGCACTTGCCCTTTTTTGTACGTTTACCTAGTAAAAAAGAAGCGGAACAAGTTGCAGAGCCTTCACTTGTCCAACTCTTGAGGAAACGACATGTGGTGTGACTGGATAACGTCTGTGCATCTGGGAGCTCTTTCAGGTCTCGCTGGCGTTCAGTCAGACTCTGAGACTGACAGTCGCTCTTCTCAGACCGAGCCCTGGGACACAACTCTCGGTTTTCAGCCAGAGCATGTTCATCATGCTTGTGTTCGTTATGACCTGAACAACAAGGACGAAACCGAAATCCAGCTCTCATGTCCTGTTTAAAGCAATGCACTACCTTGGTCTGGAGAACATCTGGTGGTAACATGTAGCCACAATCGTGACTAAAAGCATCACATTTTTGGGATACGTCACAAAGCGCCAACTTGGGGTACTGGTTGATCCATATGATAATCTTCTTTGAGGTTTCACTGAGTGTGTTTTCTTTCTTGATCTTAATCTTAACAGCTGGCCTCCCCAGCTCTGGTCTTCTGCTTTTTAGCCCTTGATTACCCAACGTCTTCCACTCAGGGGAAATGCATTTACAGTCACCACGGAGATCGCAGTGGGAGACTCTGGCAGCTCTTCTCAAAGACTTGTCTGAACCAGCAAGTCCAGTGGGGCTTGGGTTCGTATTTCTATCAAAGTCTGCAAGTGGAAACAAAACCTTGTCAAATAGTGCAAAAGTGAACGTAACAGTCACTATCTGGAATTATTAAGCTTCAAGAGGAACCCACCCTATCACTATGGTGATACCAGTTCCCCATTTGGGAAGGTCTAATTCACTGCAAGAGAGACAGTAGATGAGACAAAATGCTGAGGGGAGCAGCGGGGCGCTGCTTTTATCAGAGTTAGGGATGTTAGCAAGACGAGCATTTGCCAAATCAACCACAACTCCACATCCTTGACATCTTCTCTCTTAAAAAAAAAAAAAAAAAAAAAAGCAGTTTAAAAACACTTGTGATAAAGCATAGACTTCACCTTTGTGTGGCTTGTCCAAGCAGGTTTTTGTTTTCTTATTTGCCTCGTTCTAGTCCGTCAAGCTTTAATGGGTTCGTTGCTGTCCATTACTGGGTGTTTTACTGTGGAAAGCATCCATTGCAGCTAGGGCTGGTGAGAAGTGCAGTTGCGCTGGCTGTCCTGCCATCAGCCACAAGGAACAGTAAGTTTTTCCACAGTCAAAAACAAACATGGACAAGCCACACAAAAGGTGAGATTTCAGCGTAATTGAAAGTGTCGCCAGTGTGGTTTGGGTTTACAAGAGAGAGGTCTTCTTTAAGGAGGACTGAATGGTCGTTTTAGCAAATGCTCGTCTGGTTAACTTCCTCTGATGAAGAGCAGCCCGGAGCTGAGTCACCAAGCTTTCAAAGGGAAGCATCTGGGACTGTCTTCCCAGGATGTGGATGAGACACTCCCAAATGGGGCAACAGCAAAGTATACCCAGTGCCATTAAATGGTTTTTAAATCAACTTTATCACAGTGTGCTATGTTTAATGGCAGACTGGTAAGCACAGAATACTACACCACCCAAATTGGAAATTGAAAAAAAAAGTCATACGAGTCATAACAAACCAAGGGTCCAAGCTAGCAGCGCGCAGGGGATCTTGCCACAACATGGCAGTTCATGTGAGTTGACCTCACTGCTAGCTGCCAGTTAGCATCTTAATTCATTTTAGAAAACAATTCTGGGGTTTGCCATGAAAGTGTAATTGACAAAATCACAAAAATGATCCCCTAACGTTATATACTTAACCACTGACAGAAAACACTTCAGGTAGTTAGGTCAGAGAAAGTAGTATTCAGTCGCGCCGTTAGCTTAGCATCTGACACGTTCCGACACACTTCACTTTAGACAAAAATGTGTTTTGCCTGCCAACAAATCCTGTAAAGAAAAAGTTAGCTGGAGTCCCAAGCCCAGTAACTCAACACGCTTACTGTATGTCACTTAACTAACCAGACAACACAGCTAAAGTGCACCTTACTTGACAGTCCGGCGGGTATCGACCGTGTTCGTAACTTGCCAGTGTGGAGGAACAGCAGCACGCCGAGGACCCCACCCAGTGGACCTGGCCTTCACTCTGCCCTGACCCTGACGCTTTTTGCAACGTGGGTCACGAGTTTTACGTTCAATATATCTCTGTACGGATTTGCACATACTACAGTTGTTTGGCTCTCTGTAGCTTTACTGTGTCGTGTCGCTAGCAAACTTAATTTGGCACTTTTGGGGTTTTATGTTGAAGCAACACACAAGCTCCAAGTGAGCCTCATGTCGCGGAGCTTTCTGAGGCTGATCAACCTGCCCTTGCTCCTGGTGTTTGGTTTGCTTTGTTTATCCTTGCTCCTGGTGTAAGGCCCCTCTTAGTTAATCTCCACACTATCATTTCCTTTTACGTCTGCAAATTATTTCTCCTCTTTGCCTTCTGCATACCTACGCAATTCTCTCCCGGCTCTCCTTCGAGGATGTTACCGGTCGTATCGGTCACACGTTGGCATGTAGGCACAGTGTCAGTGTCCTCCACTGATTCTACTTTAGAAACAAGTTGGTTTTTCTCTTGTTTTTTGGAGTCAGCCGTAACGTCATTCTGCGACTTCGAGACTCGTCTCCGCCGCGGCTTCAGTTTTAGCCCAATACTGTCTTTTAACGCGGCTCGGTTAAGTTTTACCCTGCTAGAAGATGGTATCATGCTGACAGTTACAACAATTCCTATCAAATGTTACGAAACAACACTAGGTTACTGTGAAAAGTGCTTTCGACTAAAGTGTAACCTTGCTACAAATAAACCTGCTTAACACCGTCAGAATTAGTACCGACCCTACCATTTTACCCTGCAAATTGACATGGGAAGTTAGACGTGCTGACCACACTGCGCATGCGCATGGTTTAATTTAGCATTCTCCAGCCTATCCGTTGATCCGAGACTAAACAAAACATAAACTACACATAAAGACAGAATTTAAATAAATACAGAAGCTACAGACGTGGAAAATACAACCACAGACAGACAAAAAAAAAACTAAAGGGAAAATAAAAACAGATAAACAGGCACACAAATGGAACATCTATAGATATTTCACTGAAAAACGATATCTATATCATGGTATATTTTACATCAGCTTGATGCAACTATGTGTGGGAATTCTTTTATTTCTGACATTTATAATGGTATTCATCACATCTTAAAATAAATAGCCTACCTGAAAGTGTCATGAGAATAAAATGCAAAATTGATGTAACAAACATTACACAAACTGGGAACGGGCAGCTTATTATACAAGTATGTTGTGTAGAAGCATGAATGAACAGGAAAGATTGTCCAAGAGTGGTGCTGGTATTCAGTTCTGCTGGACAAAGTGAATAATACATTTTTATTCTGAAATGACTGGAAGTGATCAATTATGGCTACAGCAGCCCAAGAGCATATCTTTGGTTAGAACATTAAAGGTACTTAGTATCGTCTTATATGCTACTGTTGCCACACTCATGTTCAGCTTTTCATGCAGATGTCTACAAAATGGTAATTTTTTGATAGAAGATTACATTTACATAAAAATACAAAAATATAAGATATACCTAAAATGTGAAACAACATATTTCACATTCTGCTTCTTGTTCAGAGACAAAACGTTTTCTATCAAATCTTAAGGTAGGGATAAGAATTACAGCAGACGTGTCTCACTTTTAGATGTTAAAGTCAGTAACATGGTGGCGAGAGTTGAAGTACAGGATAAAGAAGGAATGTATGCTTTATGTCAACGAGGACCTGCAGTGTGTGTTTTAGTCCGACTCACTGCAGAGAATTACGCAATCACATTTTGTCTCATATATGGAAAGACATCACTGTGTGCTGAAATTTGAGAGTGCTGACAGCGCTTATCGTAGGGCATGTGGATATATCCCCTACCCGGCCTCCCCCGAAATCCAATACCTGTGAATCAAGCCATAAATGTCCACTAATGGGAATTTTGTTATTGGGACCATTTGAAAGGAGATCCATAAAATCTGACAAATAAAGGCCCAACAACAGAGCCCTGTGGAATCCCTTTGCCAATCGATTACAGCAAATTGCTACATGTTAAACTTGTCAAAATGTATTATTCAGGTGTGATTCAAACACAGATGTAATAGGTCAATAAATGCAGTCATTTTGAACTAAATACAATAAATACAAAATAACAAATGTGATGTCTTAATATTTTCATTAAAAGAATAAAGCCAGACACATTTTTGAAATGTATATTTCATTTGGGAAAATTCTGTTCTAATTGTAAATGACATAATTATCCTTGTTGTATATATCATATGGGGTGTGATATAGTTTGGAGAATTAATTTAGGATATTTTCAGTTAAATGTTGTCCTATTAATATTTTGAGGAGACAGTGCAGAGGAAATATACTTCACCCAAACTTTCACAATTAAGGAAATGGGAGAGTATGAAGCACGAGTATGAAGTGAGTCCTTCAAGACAGATGTGAAAGACTCTCGAGGCGTGAGAGGTGAAGGTGAGACCCTGGTGTTGGGAAGTAGCCGGTCCCTGGACTGCGGCGGCCTGATTCACAACACCAGCTGTCCCGCCCCACCGAGCCAGAAGATGGCACTCTGATGGTGGAAGTGGTTTTCCCTAGGAAAGCGGAGAAGTGGTTCCATCTCATTGCGTCCTCCCCGGGGGTACAGAGTCAGCTCTCCCTCTTCCTCTCTCTCCTAATCGACGCTACATCTGTGGCAGCTGTGAAAAGAGAACATGCAAATTAGATTCCTAGGAAACCATTTGAGGTGAGGAGAGACACTGAGACACGAGGGAACTTTCTCTGAGGTTCCTCTTGTTGAGTTTGCATCATAAATCCAGACATATGGAATTCTGGGAGTCTCTGCCCCACCTCTCTACACCTGACAGGCATTAGACCACCCACAGCCCCCTGCTTCAGCTCTGGTGCTTCTGCACTCCACAACTCCAACAACATCGTCTATGCAAATTTTATAATCACGCCACAGCAATGAGGGATGTGTGTGTACGTACAGTGAAGAGGGATATAAGCTTTTACTTAGCATATGAAATGAGTTGGGATTAGGACGAGATAAAGAGCAGAGTGAAGAGCAGAGGGAGTGTTACGAGAGAGGTCGCTCATAATTTTGCTTCTATGAAGCACTTTAAATCTTCCTGACTGCCCTCACAGGCAATGGAATAGCACGCTGGGCTCAACTGAGTGATGGAAGAACACCAGCAGTTTTGCCAATAATTGTGCTCTTCAAATTAAAATGTTGTAGAATATCAGCATGATAAAAGGATATAAAAATCAGGAGCATTTATTTAAAGTAAGAATCACCCATCATCAATCCAGCGAGCCAAGACCAGTGAGGTTGATTGCTACAAATCATTCAATGTTTTGATGTCTGGCATTTAGCTGATTTTTATTTCTGAAACACGTTAGGGTTCAGTGTCATGTTAATGGCTGCAACTAACGATTACTTTTATTATCGGCTATTCTTTTGATTCTTTTCTCAATTAATCAATGAAATGTTTAGTCTAGAAAATGTTTAGAAAATGCAGACAATATCACAAGACAAAGGAAGCATCAAATCCAATTTGAGGAGCTAGAACTAAGTCATTTATTTATTATACTTGGATGTATATCAAGTATATTAAGGAGGAATCAATTATGAAAAGAGCTGCATTTTCTGTCGGTCGACACATAGCTCTGCATTAAAGTGTGTTGTTTTTGTTATGTCTGTATGAAGTCCGTCTCTAACTACTAGGCCACCCTGACTGCCATGAGTTGGGTGCAAAAACCCTGTCGGACTTGCAGTAGAAACAAAATGTCTTCTTGTCTAATTATATCTTTTAAAAACACCAGGTAAATGTTTGATCTATATGCCTCAACTTGGTAACTTCTAGAACTTGTACACTATGTTCAAAATGGCGACCTCTTGGTGGTTGTTTGGTGACAGGCTCAGATGAAGGAGTGAAAGAAGCTCAGAGTCAAATGTCGAAAGAGACACACGGGAAGATAGAGTTAAAATACTGCCATTCTCTCAGTAGGGGATGTGAAACAAGCAACTATAATGAATGACACAGGAATACATGTATAAAATATGTATTTAAGAAATCGTGCTTTCCTTTGTTTGCTGTTTGGCATGCAAGACACTGCACAGCAGTTGTTCTTCCTCTCATGCTTGTCTCCCCATGTGTTGCTGTCCACTGAGAAATACCTCTCTAGAGAAAAAGTATGTTTGTTTTTTTTACATTACAGTGCCTGCTTCTGCAGATAATTCAAGCATATGCACATGAACATAAAAACTAAAATCCACTATTGTGCAAGCAAGGTTTGGCTACAATTCATATTTGCATATATTTTAACAGGAAACTATTTCACCAATGCGCATCCATTTTGGCAGGAAAAGGTGCGCATGCATGTCCATTTCATGTGTGCAGCATGTTGTAACCAAGATGGTGCATTCACATGTTTAGCTGCGTTGTGAGGTGGAAAGGCTGCAATTAAATGTGATTTATTTAATTGGCACTAGGGAAGAAAAAGGTGCTACAAGAATAAATACTAAGGAGTTGGACAAAAACACCTAACATGAATCTCACAGATAGAGATTCTACATTAAGAGTTAAAGCAAATTAAACAAATGTTCAGACTCGTAACAGAACACACAAGATTAAATGTTTGACTGTTGTTTGTTAATATGTAACCCTTCAGTTAGACAGTTACTTAGGGGTTTGTTGCATTTTAGCCCTTTCTCCAACCCAGCCTTAATACCAGACATTAAATTGTAGGGGTGGAACTATTTTCTTGCATTCACATCTATCTCTTTGTCTTTCACTGGACCGGTGTGAAGCTGACGGGAACGCGAGCAGCAGCTGAATTCCTTTAAATAGCCCTGCCTGCCTCATCATATGGTTGCCATGGCAGCCAGCCCCTCGTTTCAAGATAACGTCCACAAGCTTTGAGAGACCTCCTCCACCTGAACGCTATAGATCTCCACTGCTGCTTGGCGGTGAAAGAGATTTGCCGAAACGATGCAGCCGTTTAACGGCACATATGAATAATGTTTTGTGTGTCTACACGTCCACGGCGTGTGGAATAATCAATATTTGAGCTATGCATTTGTGTGCTAGATCAATCCGCTGTCGTCGTAGCTTCTCTTAGTGGGTGATTCAAAAAAGCACTTATTGGGAACAAAATGACAGGTGTTTGAAGGATATGAGGGAGAGAAGGTGAAATTAAATGTTTAAAAGCAGGTAGAGAAGAAATATGATGGAAAAAATATTAAACAAGATCAAAAGTTAAACAGACGAGTGAACAGCTGGTGCCAGAAATGGGGTGATACAGTGAGAAATCAAGGGTGAATAAGAGAATGAATGATCTGTGACATTTTTGAGAGACTGAAAGAATAACTGAAACACAGCTATAGACAGAGGATAATCTATGCCATCTTTTTCTTTTCTTAATAACTCATTCTTCCTGTTTTTCTTTGCTACCACCTCTTTCCCACCTCCTCCTGTCATTTCTGCCATTCCCAGCCCCCATCCTTTGTCTTGCGTCCTGCTTGCCTCACTTCAGTTTTTACCCAAGCTTTCAATTAGTCATATGTTTAGCTGGGGGTCAAACAGGACATTAACAGTGCAGGATTGTAGGCAGCTGGTGTGTGCGCGCAGGGAGATCTACATGGATGTCCCTCTCAAGCTGACTTTGTCCTGAATCTCTCCCCTAAGTGCACTCAGAAAACTATTGTGAGGCTCAAAGGTGTGAAATCAGTTACAGGGAGAGAGAGGGAGAGAGAGAGAGAGAGAGAGAGAGAGAGAGGGAGGCACACTTTCAGGCCATCAGCGGGTTTCACAAAGCCAAATGTAAAGAGCTTTTTAATGCTACCTGGAATTGCATTGAAGATCAATTTAACAACTAAAACATAGAACAAAAACCTGTGGGTTAAAAAAAGTGGGTTATTTCTGACTGAAAAAGAAATATCAAGTTATTACATGTAAAAAGGAAGTATTGTATTAGTCCTGTTGACATGCATAAAGCCAGACAAGAAAATATAACAGATCCTACTGCCATCCCTATTAACATTTCTGTGAAAAAATGCACAAATATTTGTATTATCTCATATTATTTTTATTTAGGCACTTAATTCAAAAAAGCTGCATTGTGGGTTGAAAATACGGTATGAATCCTTATTTATGTGACATGAGACCTTCAATTTAATGAATTAAAGCATTTAAGAAATTTCTCTGCACTTTTCATATAAATACAAGCACGTTTCCGTCATCTTTTGCAGTCACAAAGGTAAAGAAACTAACAGAACTCATTGCTCATTTTGCAATAAAGTAGATGGACATAAACCAGGTGGACATAGATGAATAGTATGACACGAGTAAGATTTTAAACTCCACAGCATGTAGCCAGATATATTTTGATCTTACCTTAGGAAATCTGAATCTATCTAAATCAGACGGCCTTCTTTGTCTTTTTCATATAGCCTAAAAGGAGACACATCAAAAAAGGGCAGTCATGAAAAGAATCCATATGCAGCGGTTTATGTTTTGCAATTATTTTAGTCAGAAAATGGGTCTAAAAAAGAGGAGAAGTCAAAAAGAAGTCGATAAAGATGGCACCCTCAATTTCCTCTTAAAACACACAGGCAGCGCTGATTGCATTTGGGCGCGCCTCAGCATCTCCTAATGCATCTGTAAATTGAGTTGGAAAATGACGACGTCTGTTGTCTGCACTTGGGATGGAAGCCAGGGAGGCAAAAAGCTTTGCTGTGGAGAACATCCTCCTCATCTCTCCGTTTTCAACCCACACTATTAACCAGCAGACCTCCACCGGTGTTAAACACGATTAGACTAGAAACTTACACTACTCATTTATTTCGTTTTCTATACACGTTTCCCCTGTTTGTGTGCCGCATTGCCTTTCCCCAAATGACTGCGCCAATAGAAACAGTCTCCAGATTTATGTTACATTATTTTGTACATTAATGTTATCTGTAGTGAGTGAGTGCATAAATAGACGCGACTCTGTGTTTTGTGTCCATTATTAAGGAGCTGTGGCGGTCAGCTCTGAGAGCAGCGGTGATAAGGATGCTGGCTGAGCATTTGCCAAGCATCCATTTCCTCTTTACTCAGGTTTAAAAAGCCCTTTCCCAAACACAGGTACCTACACACCTACACACACACGAAATGCTGTCCCCATGTTCCCTTTACTCAAAGGTGAACATCAATATCTTTCCAATTAAAAAGGTTAACAAAACTGAATTATGTCTTTACCAAGGCCTTTCTAACTTAATCTCTTTTATGGTTTTATTCTTAAATTGGTGTGAGCATAACGATGAATACAGGAATCTCTTTTAAACGGAACCCAATGATACTAAATGGGCCTCTGGTTGTTCTGCTTACTGTAGCTTTCTAATTGCTCAGACAATAATTATCAGATAATATAACTAGTACAATAGAAAGAAATAACAAAACCGCAGTTGTGATGATTACCCAGAATCATTTTTAGTCTATAAAATAACAGCAGGCCATTAAATAAGATCACATTCTATACTTTCTTAAATCTTTAAATTGTGTTTTGGGAGCTAGTAAGTTATTGCTTTTTAGACATTAAACAATTTGCTCCATTATATCCATATAGGAATATCTCACCTTCACATGAGTGCCCCACACACCTAAATAGACACATCCACACACACACGCATTGTGGTCTGTTGCATGTGAGCGTACATTCCCTCACCGTCGTCTTTCCTCTCCGCTGTATCACCGCCGTTCGACTGAACGGTGCGCCCGCACTACTGCTTGGCAAATGCATTAGAAACAGCGGCAGAGATTTTAATGTGTAAGCCCGACCCTCGGCTGTCACATTCAAGGGTTGGTGCATGCACACACACACACACTCATTCTTTCTTTCACATGAGCACACAAGCCGCACACCCACACAACTGCGATAAGACCTGAGCGCTGGTAGTCATTTAGTTCAGCTTTGTCTTTTTACAGCGTCTCCCTGATGAGCCGCAGAAAATGCTAGCGCTTGCAGTATTTGAGTTATTAGCAAAACGGCACCACTTTAACTTAATCCAGTGATGCTTATAATCTGTGTTTGTGTGTGTGTATGTAGCCTAATATGAATGGAAGAAAAAGTGGGTATGTAAATGAGAGAATGCTGCTTATCTTGGTACAAAAGTATGTGTGCTTGCGTGTGTGTAAGAAGGTACACACCTCTCATAGCCACTCTTTCTTGGGGATATTGTATTGGACTAGTGTCATAAGAGGATGATGTGAGGAAAAAATGAACCTCAGGACCTTCAGAGTCATTGTTCTCTTTCTGTCAAAGCATAACGAAATACAAGCATAAATCAAACAAACAAAATTTCCATCACTTGATATCTCCTCTAAGATTACAATGAAACATTGGGTTTTGTGCTACAATAAAACCAATGCATCTCTTGACTTGTCCTATCGACTGTCATAAATCAGGAACAGTAGCAGTGTTTTATATATGGCTCGGATCGCCTCCCCTTCTCTCTCTTTCTATTATGTAAGTATATTACTTGATTGTCTGGCCTTAGGTTTAAGTGCAGATCTATAAATTTACAAGTTCCTGCCAGATGCTTACAGATGATTTTGGCACAGAGGCGTGCCAAAGGCGCACTAACCCTGATGACTCCTGCAGGTTGCCAGTTCTGAGAAGGGCAGGGCCGGCCGGCCTGCCTGGCTGGCTGACTTACTGGGCGGATGGATGGGTAGATGGCCGGATCACTGGCTGGGCGGCCGGCTGGGTGCTGGGTTGGCGAAGCAGAGAGCTGTAAAGAAACAACAAGGTCAGCTCTTTGGCAGAACACATTCAGCACCTTAATGCTGCTCTGGGAAAATGCCGACGTTCTGAAGATGGTGGACATAAAGCTGAAGGGACTCCAGCGACTGCCAGCGCCATCGCTATATAAAGCCGGGAGCCGAGTTTTATTTTCATAAACTAAATGTAGGCTCTTTTTACAGGTGCCAGGAAACACAGTCAACAACTGTTACAGTAAAGCGGTTTGACATAATGGCTCCTACAGTCTAGGTATATTGAAGTTGGTAATTATGGATTAGTAGAGATCTCTGGTGAGCGGAGACTTCCCCTGACACAAAGCAGTCAGTAAAAAGCAAAAGCAGGATTACTCTTACATAGAGTTCGCACAAACACACAGAACACACACACACACGCATATACAAAGAGGCGTACACACAAACACAGACACGCACACACCTTAAACCTACACACTCTGGTCGGCCATCACAGACTGCGTGCCAGCTCGGCAGCCATTTTGCAGGGCTGCTCTGGAATGTTCAATTAGGGTAATTGTTGCTTACGCCATCATTTCTCAGCATTAGACATCATATACGCAACAAAGTGCCATTTCAGTCACCGGTGCGACTACACTTACCTCATTGTATCCAAATTATAGAGAAAAAGGATCCTGATTCGATGTCTCCAATGTGTATTCTCAGCACAGAGGCCCCATAGTGTAAACCTGGACATATATGACGGCCAGCATGTCAGTTATTGTGCAGCCATGTGTGAACTCCACATGGTGTGAATGTATGTACGCTGCAAGGCTCATTGTAACGTGTGTGCGTGTATGTGTGTGTGTGGGGGGGCACGCCCTACAGATTGTCAGTGCTCACATATGGAGGAGGGGATGAGTGTGTGCATGTGAGCTCAGAGAAAAGGGAGAGGAAATGGGAAGGGTGAGAAATGGAATAAAATGGAAGAGGAGAGAGACAGACAGAGAGAGGGAGAGGAGAGGAAAGAAGGGCACTGAAAGAGAAATGTACAGCTTGTTCTCGTCGCCACCATTTTTACACACAGGCTATGCAGTTTGGTCACTGTTCGTTCGGTTCAGGAGAAGCCGTGGGCTACAGATGTAGATTACTCCGCTCTCGTGATGTATACAATACTCAGATTATAAAGGATAACGGCAGCCCACATCTGTCACGCACAATACTCTTTCTTACTCTTTCTGTTCATTCTTTCTTTGTCAAATATTGAATTCTGCTTTTCCAGGTTATTGCACACTGAATGGCCCAGTGTCACTGTAGGTGAATGCGTGTCCTGTCCCTTTGCATGTCCGAGCCCAGCTCTCCGCCCATGTAGGCCCTCTCCAACCTAACTTTCCCGCCTCGCCCACATGGTACCAACCAATAAACGCCACAAAAATTATATGAAAAAGATGGAATCGTCGCTTCTTACATAAGAGATCTTTTTATTCAAACAAATGGGTATTTGTGAATGCAGAATATTGTCTTCTTTAAATACAGAATAGTGCCATTTAAGAGATTACCTATTTGATACAACATTTGTTAAACTAAAAAAGCTTGAACTGGTCCTAAAATGCTAATCTACAGTTCCAGAAAATACACTAGACTGCACCCCCCCCCACACACACATACACACAAAGATCTGCAGTCACATGGGCAAGATTTAACAAAGGCCACATAAGGATAAGAGCACATCTATTACAGTAGTCAACACAAAGAGGGGATTGATATTCTAGTGTCATATGGACAGGGTTGAACCAGTCTACAGCCTTGTGAGATGCAGGGTGAATGAGGCTCTGCTGGTGCCGCATGACGGTGGAGAGTCGGGGTGGGATGGCGACCGGCTGTCAAACAGGCCGGGTTGAATAAGGGCGTCAGGGAGCGAGAGGCAGAGAAGACCGAGAACACAGCAGCGCAATGCGCACATGTGGTCTTCTGGAGACGAAGGCCACCTCACAGGACGAGCTCAGACATGATGAGCAGACATACTGTACGCGCATGCTTACGGAGGTGCCCTGCATATACGCGGCCACTCAACATACAAACCCTCCCCCTACTCTTCCACCCACCCACATACACACTCACTCAGAGTATGACACGAGACTGCACATATGATCCGCTGCCCTTTGTCTGGGTTTCTCGGTCAGTAATGGCCGGCATTTCTGCACATTACACTCCTGCTCCCGTTCTTTCTCTTCTCCTCACATGCGCGCACAAACACACACATGCACACATACACTCTGTCATACACATGCACACCGGTGGTCAGGTGCACGGCGGATGACCCCCCTCTGACACATATGTTTAAATCTCATTCTCTATGGTATGTCTATCACACATTACAGTAGTGTCATGACCACTGACCCCCCCCCAGCCTCTGTGTCCTCAGAAGACACCCCCATCCCCACCACAACCCCAACCCCCACCCACCGGGTTATCATCTGCTGTGACAATGTCCTCCTATCACCGTGAGTCAGGAGTGTTCGACAGCGATGGGTGGTGGGGAAGGTGGGGGTGGGGGTGGGGGTGGAGGCACCCTATTTGATTCCTTTTCTTTTTCCGATCAGACGTGATTGCTGACACAGAGAACTTTCCCACCCATCAGCGGCGGTGTGAGTGGTGCTACAGCTCCAGACAGAGGGGACCCTTTGTCTCCCACCACCACACTGGGAAGGATGGCGTATGTACACTCATATATACTGTATATTTTGGAATGGCTACAAACGTACACACACACACACACACTGACAGCAACTACACACACACGCTCACACACTGCACTGCTCAGCTATTGGTAGAGTGCTGAAACATGAAGTGACAATACCCACATCCTGGAGCCCATCAGCGGCTGCACACCTGTGTATGTAAATCTGCTCAGTTCAACACATCCCTGTGTGGAAACAACGTTGAATCACTTCACTGTGCGTGCATGTGTGTGTGTCAAAGTGTAGATTGTGTGAGAGGGTGTGCGTGTCCTCAGACTCACCTGGCAGTACCCCTGGAGCTGGTTGTCGTGGTAATGCAGCCTCAACTGGGGTTGCAGAGCTGTGACACCTGATGTCCCTCCTCCCTATCCCTCTCACTGCTATAGTATAGGATCAGTAGCTACACCCTAGCACTGACAGAAGAGGGAGACAGCGAGGAGGGGTTCTTATCGGGCCTGGTGGATCGTACCACCAGCTGCCCGCAGACGAGGGGACGCCGGGGGGCAGAGTTGGTACGGATGGCCCTGATAACACTCCGTCGAGCTGCCTCCGAAACACCCTGCTGTCTGCACGGAGATGGTCTCTCCCTGCTCCCGCTGCCCTGATTGGACGACTTGCTTCCTCCTTCATCAAAATGTAAAATTCCAAGACAGAGAGAGTAGTGCAGCGTTTGTGTGTGTGTGAGAGAAAAAGAGAGTGTGTGTCTGAGAGAAAGACAGACAATGCAAGACAAAAAATGCGTGTACCTTCTGTGTATTTGAGTAATACTTGTCATGCAGACTGGTATGACTTTATGCAGGAATATGTGTGTCTGTGTGTGTGCGTGTGTGCGAGTGTGTGTGTGCGAGTGTGTGTGTGCATGCATGTTCATGTAAATGTGTGTGTTTGCGCCTTTGTGTCAGGGAGACGATATACAGGATGCCATTGTCTGTGTGGGCGTGTGATAGAGGAAGAGGTAGTCGAGGGAGAGACACAAGACAAAGAGAGCGAGAGATTGGAAGAAATTGTGTGTGTCTGTGTGTGTGTGTGTGTGTGTGTGAAAGAGAGAGCGAGAAAAACAGAGAAAAAGAAAAAAGAGAGCAGTGTGTACGGCCTGAGAGCTGTCATCATTAGTCTCTCTGCGGTAGCTGGTGTTGGGCTGCAAAGGGGCTTGTCAGTCAGTTTCTGTCACAACATGTCACACTGAACGGACACACACACACACACTCACACTTTCCCTGAGGATATCATGTCAAGATGGGGGCCAGTTTGCTCTGACAAGCTGATCCAACCCCCCTACAACCTTTCACCCCACTCCTCTGACTTCTCTGCAATGGTGTCACACACAGGATCAATCCCAGATTCGTCGGTTCTCACAATGCACTGAAAACATATGACGAAAGGGGGAATAAGGCGAGCTGGGAAAGGAGCACGACACAGAAAGGCAGTAAAAAGGGCGAGAGAGCAGCGAGAGGCAGATGGCAGCGAGCGCTCTCACACCGCCGAGTCTCCTGAGAACTAACCGGTGAAATACTGCTGACTCACTGCACTCCGGCAGGCCTTAAAACACACACAGATTAACCTCTACATCCAGTACATTTACTAAAGTCTATTCAAAACAAAGAGGAAAAAATTGATTACTGATAATATCAGTGCAGGGGTGAGTGAAAAAGATCACACAACAAACAGCGTTCCTGTCCAATCAATCCCCTGTAGTCTGCTGCAGAGGGGAGTTTTATCCTCACACATAAAACAGACCATCCCTTTTTCCTGGCTTTTCTCTGTCTCTCTCCTGCTGCTGATTTAATTACCTTCTATATTTATCGGAGCTCAAGATGCTATTTTGGTTTCAAGACTCTTGTCACTGATATCGGGAGGCTACATTATTCAGAGTGAGAGCACCGGGGGCCGTTAGCCACAGAACAAGAGTGCTGTTGTTAACCCTATGGAGAAGGACGGAGGATATGTCACACGTACAATATGGCTGATTGTGTATGTGTGTATTGTCTAACATCCGTATTTTGTACGGTGCACAGCTGTGCAGCTAGGACTGGTCCAAGGTGTGGTCTGTCTTTCGCGTGTCTCCATTTTATAACCACTTCGTCTCAGATCTCAGCTCAGAGCATCCGGAGAAAGAAGAAGAGTATTTCGCACAGACACACAAATACCCACATATACAGATACAAACACAACAATGTACAAGTGCCCGTGTGCGCACACACACACACAAGCTACACACACAGCTGGTATAGATTGGTGTCCTCTATATTTGGTTGTGATTTATGATTGCTCTTCAATAGAGGCCACAGTCATCTGGGAGATGATGGCCATATTGATCTGATAAACAGTTTCATTTACTGCCAAAGCCCACCATTCATACTCACACACTCACACACACTCTGGCATGTGCACATTTGTACACACACACACACACAGAAAAGACAGAGATTCACAGCAGGAATAACCCAGCTTTCTGCTTCATCAATTCCCCACCTCCTCCACGTCTGCTATTCCGTTTCTCTGCTCTTTCTCTTCTCCTCCCCCCAGGCCACCTCACCCTCTCCTCTGCTCTCAACACGCTTTAACCCGTTCCTCCTCTGCCCCCGTTCTCGTTCTTTCCGCCAGCATCCTCTGCCAGTCACCTGGTTCTCTACCAATATTCTCCCCTGCGCACCACAGCCTCTTTGTCTCTCTGTTTAGCTCCTATAAGGTTATATCTCGGGTTGCCAATAGTTTCCGGCAGGCATTTGATAGCAACATGCAGGAAGTGGTTGAACATGTTCAATATAATATCCTGTCTTGTTCAAAAGACATATTAAAGCATAGGTTTAGGAAGTCTTTCTTGAAGCAATATTCACATGATGCCATATGTACGGTGGAAGAGTTAGCAGACGCTTTAATCTCTCTTCCTGTCCATACTGGCCAAGAAGCGATATGTTAATAGTGAGACTATAAGAGATGGGGGACAACATCAGTCCTAGTTTAGCCGAAACTAATATGAGGCTTCAAATCGAAAGGGTATCTTCATCACGGATTATTAGTAGGATTATTGCTGTTCTGTCAGGGTAACAAAACTACATGCTACTGCCAGGAAGTATCCCTCCGAGGCAGCACATCAAGGGAATACTGTGTGTGAAAGACAAAGAGGGAGTTATGTACGAAAGATGGTGGAAGATAACCACCTGATTTACTAACTCAGCCTGCTAAAGCCTCACATTAGCTTCAGCCAAACTTTCCACAAAAACCCCCATTTCCTACAGTAAGGAGTCAGTATGCTCCAACCAAAGTGCTTATCAGATGGTTGAACAGCATCTGAAAGCCCCGCCCAAGCAGACAATCTGAAAATCAGACCCAAGTCACGCAGCGATTGGCCAGCTGTGTGGAGGTGAGGACACAGCCAGAGTTTGAACCTCTCTCTCAGGCTCTCAAGTTTTTTACACACACATTCCTGTCACTTTGTATGTACACACCAGTGCTACACTATGAATGTACAATCTATCACCACAAAAGAAATCTAAAAGTGTGTCGTTATCCCCATATATTTAAAGGATCATTGTGTCTCGCCTCTCTCTATGAAGACGTTTCTGGGACGTTTCTCACCCCGCCTTCGAGGGGAATACTCTGGCCCTCCGACGTGATTGGACAGCACGTCGTACAAACTCTTTTCTAGTATATCCCAGCCTTCACAGTGAAGACATCTACAAATGTATCCATTCTCTAATTATAGCAGCCAATAATTCATTCAACACACATATGGTATCTGAGTATTATATTAAGATAGACGTAAACAAATCTCAAAACGTATCTTTTTAAGGAGTGCTAAAGGATATGTAAGTTCTGAGTTCACAAAATGTAGCAGTGATGTCCACTTTTGGATGTTGTCTATATTTTCCTTTGAAGCTCTATATTTACACAGATTTCCAGAGTTGACAGAGGCAAGCCTACTGTGTCATCATCTATGCAAATATTTGCTAGTTAGTTTTTTCGACAATTACACATCTGCACAGCAGCATGCAGCTTTTATCAGTCATTGGCAAAATTGTGAACTATAGTAGTTGCTAAGGGCCATAGATTGTGTTCCATAATGCCAGCAACCAGGGCTCTGGTGCTGCAACATAGTGCTCCACCACAGTAGCCAAAGTGTCAGTATAACAAAATGGAGATACTTCACCCCACAGGCAGATAGTCTGGTCATGGTCTCACGGTCAGGTTAGGAGCAAAAAGGCAGCTTAAAATGTTAAATATTGCACACTGTCAGTCAGTGTTGTCCAGTGCAGCAACGGTGGACCACAGTCACATCAAACCAGTCTTTATTTCCCTTCTTTTTTTTCTTCATTTTTTAATACCAATGTCCGGAATTAATCCAGCATTAAAAGGACTAATGCTTTGCAGAGTTTCACTTCTGTTTAATTGGTGTGATGGGTCAACCTGCCTTAATTAGCCCTACTGCTAACTCTAAAATTAATAAGAGACTTTTAGTGTCTGATTCAGTGTCCATTCAAAGGCTTTTCCAGTCTGAAAAGAAAGAAATTCTGGGATGATGTATACTGGTGCTTTTTTGAATTAAAAATGGCCAAATGTAAAGATATAATTAATATCAATCTTCAAAATCCGTCAAACCGCCTTCATACGTATCTTTCTGTGTGTGCATGTGCATCATTTGTGAGTAAACAGATAATGTTGGAGGAGTGGAATGGAGGAAAAACACACACCAGTGAGTGCACAACATATTCCTACACATAGACACACACACACACACACACACACATACATGAGAAGGCTTTCAGTTTCTAAATCAATCCCACATCCGTAGCTAATGCAGTGCTGGGCCCTCTTCAGGAAGCATTAGGCCTATTAGTCAAAGTGTGTATGCATTTCTGTATGTGTGTGTGTGTGTGTGTGTGTTTAAGTGTGTGTGCAGAAGCCGCACACTCAGCAGTAGCCGATCTCAGTGGATCCTGTGGGGTCAGCAGGTCCAACAGGGAATGAGGGACCATCTTATTGTGTATGAGTGTGTGTATGTTCCCTCCCCTCGATATCCTCTGGGCTCTTTATCGCTCTAAAATTATCCTCCATTTACTGGAAGACACTGGACAGACTGAGAGGGAAAGAGAAATATGGACACTCCAGTTTGAATATGTTCCTGGATCACTTACGGATGCAGAGCTAAGAGACAAACAGGCATCTTGCTTCGTCAAATAATCTAATTGAATAAGTGCGGATAGGTTAAGAAGTCTGATAGATGGAAAGACGGATGATGCCTCAGCTAACCAGAGGAGACATTTTAGCTTTGTAGAACACAACACAAACCAACAAAACAAGTTCAGGATACTTCGTATGTTGTGGCAGCAGAGATACCACATGGAGACAGCAAGAACTGCGATCGGTTAACATGGGCTGCATGCGTTTTCTTCTACAAGTTTCTAACGCCAGTGGGATTGTTGATAGTGAAGACAACATTAAGGACAGGTTTACATTTCTTAAAACACTGAACCACATGGTCGCTGTAGTCCTGTCCATACTGACTAACTCAGCAAAAGAAAACACTGAGCACACACCCTCTACAGCCTGTAGGAGCAGAACTAGAAGTTACCAGGATGTAAATCAGGTTATGTAAGTGCACATGCATAGCCCACTCATATCTATATCACAAAGTACAGGAAAGAATATAAATATAATTACTGTGGGCTAAATAATCACATACAGTACATTTGTCCAGTGTTGCGATGGTGCTACCAGCAGGTGGGATCTGTCACTGAACTATAAATCCAAACCTACACTGTAGGTGTCTATGACAGCACTCCCATTAACCCCTTGTGTAAACAATAAATCCAGTTTATGTTGTTTGACATAGCATAAACCATATTTGCTTGCAGATACAGAGGACTCTCACTGGCCTTGTATAAATGGCTCAGTTGACACATTTTCAGACAAAATATAATTTATTTCTCTCCTCTAGTGGTATCTAGTAGTGGTGTGCGATACTACACATTTTGGTATAGATCCGATACCAAGTAAATACAGGGCCAGGATTGCCGATACCGATACTTTTTACTTATAAAACCATGATTAATGATGTGAAGGAATCACCAGTATTCTAAATCTGGAAACATTTGTATGACATGTGCATGTTAAAACCCTAGAGATTTTAGACAAAACATATTTGTATTACTGTAATGTAATGTAACTGTGAACATCGCATTGAACATCATGAACATATTTTTTAAATAAACAAAAAACTTGCACAAAATGATTAAAGAAGAACAAATGTTTTAAAACTGAAATTATTTGAGAGAACTATTCTGTGACAGAATGCAGTCCACCAGTTTAAGTGTGTGTTCTTGGCGCCGCTGAGTCACGTGACGGCATGAGGAGGAGGGGGAGGAGCAAAGCCTGCACGAACGACGTCAAAGGAGCAACGTCTGCACTCACACGGGCCTCGATGAAACGGTAGCAAGTACTGAATATAGAGGAGAAATACTGAAATTAAAGTATCAATCCCATCACGCTAGTATTGATCCGATACAGATACCAACGTTGGTATCAATATTATTGATATTTGGATCGATCCGCACATTCCTAGTATCTAGCTATGCTAATTATTTTGTCAACATTTTGAGATATTCATCTTTGGGATTTCTGCAACCATCTCAATACAATGGAGGTGAATGGAATTTCGATTGTGGTTGGGAAAATGTGTTGAGTAAAAAGTAGATTCTTTGAAAAGTGCTCACAGAGAAATTATTGAATTAACTGGGACAAACATGTTGCAGTTGAATTTTAGAAATTAAAACAATTACCATAACTGGCAGAAGCTCAGACTGGTATCTCTGAAAACATTAGCAGATAAAACTATCTGCATGGAAATAAGTCAATGTCATCTGCCTGCCACTGATATAAAAGCAACAGCAAAGTCTGTCCGTTTGTAAAATCCGCACTGCAACTTCTATTATTCTTTCAGGTTTCAGGGTCTCGTGATCATCTGAATGTTGTTCTGAGACAAACCTCCACCTAAACACAAATAGAAACCATCACTGCTTTATCTCACTGCAGTAAAAAGATAACGTATGTATCAAATACTACAGTGTACATCACTACATCCTTGTGTGACATCCTTTCATCTTACATATGGCCCTCCATTCCCCCTTTTGTCTCCCTTCACATGGCCTTGTGCCCCCTCCTCCTCACACTGTGTTCATGTCTGGGGATTTTCACATATCAAGTCTCTGCAAATCAATATCATCTATTCGTGTGGGTTCAGCTCACGCACGATCGTGTGAAAATGCACGACAACATACAGACACAGAAGTCGCTGCATCTATATAATTACAGTCTGTATGTACGACCCCCGGGTGCGAAGAGAGCTGCACTCAAAATGAGTCTAGTCGTCGTTGCCAAATAAAGTGAAGTTGCAGGAAATTTATCTCGCCGTGCTCATGATGGACACAGGAAGGAATAGCAAAAAACACCCATATACATAATAGCCTTTACTAATGCCAGCAGTAAGTACTCAAATCAGTCAGACAGGGCCAGTTAATAGACCCGTAGAGATGTTGAGGATAGAAATGAGGGTAGAGGATGGAGAGAGTCAGTGGAAAAGTGAGAGGGAGGAGAGGAAGGAGGAAACTAGCGGAGAAAGCGAGACAGTGAGACTGGCCATTATAAATCATATCCGCTGTTGGCGCCGGCCACGTATCCTAGCAACCAGACAGACCCTCCGCCTCTCCTCCATCCCCTTTCTATCTTCCGCTAACAGCTTGGTCACTCTTATCACCCGTACTGCACTGGGCCATGCCCCAAAAAACTCATGACAGAGTGCGGCTTGTGCGTACTGCTAACTGACTGATCTACAGAGGGTTTATGTGTTAACCTTACACTAATCGGACCAAATAGTGGCTGACCCCAGAACAGTGTGCTTTGAACAGATAATGGACATACTGCGGACCCCAGCCCCACACACACACACACACACACACACATAATCTCCATCCCTCTCTGTTCTTCACGTAGTGTTACTCATTGGCCAACACACACACTAATCCATGAACATGCAAAAAAGATGGTTTTAAGAAAAAGAGTTTACAAAGTTTCCCTTCTGCTATGGAGAGTATATTAAGATAACGTATAACCAAAAAGCACACATAGCAGGCATCATACATGTTGTCCTGAGCTCCAGCACTAAGATATGAGCACCTCATATTACTTACTTCATTTTATTACAATTAACTAGGGAAGATGTTCTCAAATCTCTGGCTAATTAGACCTCCTGTTCAGGTTGCAGTTGAGTGAAGCTCTGCTGGGAACAACGTATGGTTTAAATTGCCCCACCTTTGCAAGTGCAACTAAATGAATCTGTACTCGCACAGCCAGCCTTAACTAGGTCTAACTAGGCATAAGTGAGTTAGCCCATCTCTGTGTGAGTTAAACTTGTTCCCATATCTTCTTTGTATTTTGGGAAAAACAGCGATGTGAGGTGAACTTTGTGCAAAAAGCACTTGTGTAAAGAATACAATTAAATCACTGCTGAATACCATTTAGTTGCTTCAGTGTCAGGGTCCTGGTACTGTGCATGCAGAGCATCCATCACTATTGCTTGTGCTTTTCACAACACTATCCACAATTTATTAGCATTTCATGACGGTGCCTCCATTTCCTTTGTGCATTGCATTTTGGGACAATGGTGTACAATCAACAGCACACACAAAAACAACAATTTTTTTGTATGCATACTGGCTCTCTTGAGAATCCTTATTTTTGTTGACTTTCCAGAGAGAACACACTCCACATAAAACCTGCTTCGCACGAGTCTGTAGTAAGAAATCAGGACACAGTTTTGTTGTCAAATCCCAGGAATCCCAAATCCCAGTTTTAGACCACCTATGCTTTGTTAATTTGTAATGTGAGGACTGTATTTGGTTTCTGTACAAACTTCTGCAGGGTTTCAAATGTATTCAGGCTGACAAAATAACAACATAAACACAGATTCCTGAGGATTATTGTCACTGGATGAAAGCCTCTTTCTGCACTGCGTGGCACTGTGAGCATTTCTGTGACATTTCTACAGACTTCCGCATGCAAGACCTCCACAGGATGCCTTCCCCCAGTACAGTAAAGTGCTATCTGAGTTGACACTATGCACACCTCCAAGGGCAATCTGTCACATTACACAATCAGACAATTTAGACCAAATTGTAATGGCTTTGTCTATTTTGTGAAAGTTCCTTCTGATTGTCCCAGGACTGAACAGACTGAAAAGGCTCTTTGTTAAGTCAATTTACTGCCGGACCATGGGTTACTGATTTTCAGCGTGTAACCTCTAGCTAACAGCTAACATTTGGTGTGTAGCTTTATGCCGTCTCCTCACTAAAATCTTCACCCAGTTACTGGTCTCCAGACAGCTACAGCCCTCGACGGGCTTGACTACAGCCTCATTGTCTACTGGCTTATGAAATTTTGAGTGCTCAGCAGAGTCAACAGACAGTAACACACAGAGATGAAGAGTGTGTGCATCTATAAGAGCAAAGGAAATGAACCACTCAGGAACCACTCAGTCAGCCCATAGTCCGAGAGCCATCAGAAGTGGGTGGTATGAGAGGAAAATTGTTTGAGGAATGAAGGACAAAGTAGCCAGAGAGAGAGTGTGTGTGTGTGTGTGTGTGTGTGTGTGTGTGTGTGTGTGTGTGTGTGTGTGTGTGTGTGTGCGCGCGCGCGTGCGCACGAACGTGTGTGTACTAATAGAACACACAAGTACGCCACCTTGTGGACCAGGACTGGCAGGGCTCTCCTCAATTTGTCCTTGACCTGTGAGAGAAAAAATCACTAATCATTTATGAGAAAAAGGGGCTGTTTTGCAACTCATCACTGTTTGAAGTGATTATATACAGGGACTTGCCACCATGTGGGAAAAATTAATACCTGATTAAAACTTGTCAAATATTGATTTTTTTTATTTTTTTTACATTCTGTGTATAATGTGTGTTGTTTGTATTTTACTTTAAATCCTATATCGTCCTGAGTAAGATGACTCCCAGATCCTGAGGTCTCCAAAAACACCAGCCAGCGAACACTGACTACAGAATCCTTTCTTGAACGATGCTCCTGTCCTTTTCAAGGATAATACCTCAGTAAATCTTTAAGATAAACCTCCTTTTAAGATTTAATGAGATTCATAGTAAGAGTAAAAATTGAAAAAAGGGGGAAAGTAAGATAGCAAAAAAAGCTATTCCTATAGCAGCAGGATCACACTGTACACTCAAATCCTTGATGATAATGAATTGAATTAACTTTTCCTTTAATCTCTGCCCTTATCTTAAATTATAATAGGACATGTATGCAGATAAGCAACGGTTTAATCTCTATGCCAGCAATTGTGTTTGTCTGTGTGATATTAGTTTAAGGAAAGTCAAAGTCATCTCTCTTGGTTTGTCATTGCATATGACCCACCAGACACAAGTAGATTTAGTGTTGGGAAATTTTCTCTGGTGTATTTAATTCTAATTAACCTTACCTTTTCTTTTCTTTTCTTTTCTTTTTTACAGCAGTTTAAGCAATTGCCAGTTGTTAAGCAAAAAATTATATTGGAAAATATGCTTCAAGAATACAAAAAAACAAAATGTTATATGTACATATATAAATTACATTCAACTTGAGCTCATGTACAAATGGCATGTACTTAAGTAATATGTAGTAAAAATTAAGTATATGCCAATTTAGCTATATGCCAGATATTTTGGAAATATGTGACATGAGCAGCATAACCCACAAATCTTAATTAATATTGTCGGCATAACTGTAAATTCAGTTCAGTTTTTAATTGTAACATTAAGGGTATGCTAATTGACATGCTAATGTATTACCCCAACAAAGCCACACTATTTCTTGTATTTTACACGTATTTATATAATGTTAATTAATGGTTTTATTGTTTTATCTGTGTGTGTGTGGGGGGGGGGGGGTCTTATGGGGTCAGTTAAGTTTAAATATAATAATATATTACCTGTTGTATGAAGCCACCGGCCCACCTGACTTGGGTACCCTTCAGCGCGTGCGTTCAGCTCAGCTCAGATCAGCAGAGGTTCAGAGTGCAGACCAGGCTGCTGCCTTCAAGTGCAGTTGGACAAACAAACGTTAAGTCCTCTGAGAGGCCTCCAAATCTACATGGCCAAAGACTTAAGTCTTAAGACTTTCATTACTACACTACATTCTACGTTAATCACGTGCTACCCACACACACACTTGATTAAAGGGTATTTAAGCTGTAATTTGTACGTCTATAATTAAATTGAATTATTTGCGGAATGCACCTGAATGCATCACCAGACATTCAGACAGTACTTTCTCACACAGACACACACAAACTCACAATCTCAAACACCATGCGAAGGATGGCGGAGGAGCTACTACCTACCAAGGAGCAGAGGTGAGTTTTCTTCCTTAAAAACGCCTTTATTTGAAATGGTCTTCATACTGAATGCCGGCTGACATTACCAACTACAATGTTTTATTGAACTAACTACCGTGGTAAAGTTAGTTTTACGTTTGATATTCAACAGATATTCGGACACCCAGTCTCGCCATATTTTGCCGACCTTATGCCGCTTTGTCACGGGGTTGTGACACCCAATTTCACCGGAGCGGTCTTCGC